>OW026320.1:13983918-14216418 GCA_932273695.1 Apotomis betuletana | reverse complement strand
AGTTTGCAGACCGGTACCTACAAAGTTAATATTTACTTATGTGCTTATCACGCTGGTCTTAAAATAAAACATTATTTACTATTTATGGTTCATAATGGAATCAAAAACAAGGGTTTCACACATATATATGTACATCATTATGAACCTATTTGAAAATCATTGCGCTTGGCGAGTTAAAAGACGCCCAGAAATAATACAATTTAACAATACCTAGTTGCAAATACATTAAAAAAATATTAGTATTTACAGTACCACTACCAGTAACAAATCAATGGAGGCCAGTAGTTGACCACATTGACATAATGTCGATTTTCTTAACTGGTCCATTACTGATGCTAATCTTTTACATCAGAAAAATAAAAAAAATATGAATATTATCGTAAATGTTCAACAACAGGGTGCCTGTTCCACCTTACTCTGCTAAATACCTATTAGATATTAGTAAATTGTATGGCGAACTCGTATGTTAATTTATACTAATTATCAAACTTATAAAATATAGTCCTTCATTTAATACTTTTAAGAACGCACTGTTCGCTGTAGGTAAGGTACAGTCTATGTACTACAAACATTAATAAACCATTAGAATAATGATCCTATGTAAAATACATATTCTTTAATTTTTTACTCCTCAATAAGACATCTTAGGCATTTTACAACTATATTAATAAAAAAACAGTAAGTAATAAAATTTTGTTTTTAATTATTTGCAATTATAACTATGCTGAAAAAAATCTCTTTTTTCGTTCCAGAGCAAATATGAAGCTGACTATCCTAGCCGTGCTGACTCTAGTAGCTTCAGCATGGAGCTATAAGATCCTGGCGGTTTTCCCCGTGCCCTCCAAGAGCCACAATCACCTCGGCCAGGGTATCGTGGGAGCCCTGCTGAATGCAGGACATGAGGTACTTACTCTGAACTATCGTCGTAAATGTTCAACAACTGGGTGCCTGGTTAACTACCCCACCCTACTCCAGTAAATATTTGTAAATTTATGCTCACTGATAGGTACGTTTATTTTATTTACGTTTACTGATGATATATGTTTATTTTATTAAACTTGTAAAATATAGTCTATCATTCATAGTTTTAAAAACGGACTAGGCTGTAGGCAATTACAATAATGATCAAATAATATTTTACTAATTACAACCTCACTAGAGTGAAGTACATGTAATGTATCTTATAGCTTATGGTGAGCTTACTCACGCTGCGTTTTACATAATTTAATGAGCTGCCCTTATAGGTAAGAGTCGGAAACATCTCAAGCCAGAGACAAAAATATTACGATAGATCATTTCCTGGTAAGATTCCGGATCATGACAGTGTTCATTTCTGCTACAAAACAGTAGCTCCAGTACCTTAGTAAAGGCATGTATTTAACGCGGCGACAAATTAATCAGATTTAGGGATTTATAAAAAATTAAAGGGGATAGCAAAAATAATAAGTTGGCGACTAATTGCGGAGACTATTAAAGTAAAAAGTAGCAGCTAAGTAATCAATTTTCGGCTTTGTTTCAATATAAACTAGCATCGAGTTATTGTTTTGGCGACTGAATTAACTAATTAAGCGGAAACATGACAGCGGATAAAAAGTTGAAAATGGCCTACTCTAATTGTTCAATGGAGATTACATATAAAATAAATCAAGGTCATAAAAAAAATACTTTGTGCGACAATTTAAGAGCTTTAATCAAAGTTGAAAATTGCATGTATAAATAATAATTTTGGTCTATAGTTTTATTTAGTGGCTCTGATTTTGGTAAATTTTTCGTCAGGTGTGATGTCATATTGACACCTATTTTTTATGATTCTATCGTATAGAATACGTTAAAATAAACGTGTTTTGTATGGACAACTTTTTTCTAAACTTAATAATTACCGAGATATGGACTAACCCACAATATTTTTTTGGATATTGTGTCAGACTCTGCCTTAGCTCCGGCGCTGCGGGAAGTGCAGCCCTTCCGCCCTCCGCGCCTCCGGTTTTTTATATAGGGTCGGGTTGCCAACAGTGGCTCGGTCGGGTACACTGACTCGCGGCTATATTTCCTAGATAGAGCAACAATATCTATCTGTCTCCTTCATTAGCCGAGAGCGTTCGACACCCAAACACGTACAAACCATTTATTCGCCCGCTCCCGCGCAGTTTACATGTGTAGGAAAGTGTTTCGTGTGGCCGAGGGTGCAAAATTACATTTTAAGGTAAGTTACACTTGTTTTTATGTAGAGAAATTTGAGCATTAAGACAAGTATTGTTGTTTTGATGCAAAGTGACGTTATTATGCTAGGCAATGACATAGATTCGCATGTCCTTCGGCAAGCCACGTGATAGTTATGCGCCGGTGAATTCAAAATGGCTGCGGCGTGGTCAGTGGCTCAAATTTAAGAAGTACACAGTGACTCGTGAGTCACTATGTACTCTCTTGAGCCACTGTGTACTTTATTATTATTTCTATTGGATAATGTTATGTTATGCTACTGTTCAATGCCAACTAATTAATAAAATAAAAAAAACATAAAAACAAAACTGTATTTTTTTTTATAATAATAAACCTATATGCATGAAACACTTTTGCACTCGAGTGTAACCTATCCTAGTGTAGAACCTACTTTTTTTTTGGTTATTTTTCTGGATTTTTTATCCTTTTAATGTATCTTGATAACTGTTATGTTATTTTCTTGGAATAAGAACAAAAATTAAACTCGTTTATAATTTTTAGATCTCTAACGACAAAGAAACAAAGTCAGAAAAGAGGTTGATCTCAAATATCCTAAGAGATTTGATTTTATAATTTTTATGTGTCTGATATTGATAGATATGAGGCTTAGAGTATATTTCTACTCAAACAAATAAATGAAACTGAATGTAAATTATAGTTTTAGTTAAATATTATATACTTGAGCCACTGTATACTGTTAGAGTCTCTGTGTACTACAGGGGCGAGTCACTATAGCCCAGTACCCGTACACAGTGGCTCATTTCCCATTTTTTTATAAACATTGTCTGACTGCTTTATTGTTGCCTTGATTGAAAAACTGATAATTCTGGGAAAAAGTTTAATAACCAAAGCACGTTGAGTGTGAATTTCAGCCCGCTACCACGACTTTTTCTTCACAATTTTAGCAGTCGAAAAAATCCGAGCCACTGTTGGCGACCCGACCCTACACTCTAGGGGTAGGGCAGACAAGACCACGTGGAATCGGGGTTGACAGCTTCGGTTCTGAGGCAAGTCTTATGATAATGCAATGCTTATTTTAGCGTAGCGTGTTTTAGCTAGATTCGGACTAAAATAAGCGTGTTTTGTATGGGCAAAACATTTTTACCTAAAAAACGCTTATCGCCGTTTTCATTAAATTATGGTTTCGAAAACTAAAAAAATAACTCCCCATTACTTTTATATAGTACCCATTTTAATATTTAAGCTGCCAGCAAATCAAAGCCCAAAATGCTTTTTTAGATGGAGACCTGTAGTTGCCACTAATATAAAGTTTGTTATCCTTCTGCTAATATTAGTCGCCAAGTCATTATTTATAGTGCCTCACCTATGATTTCAGTAATCTTGTTTATTATTTCTGCTACCTTAAAGTAGCTGCCATTATTTGAATTTTAAAATATCCTTAGTTTAAAGCTCATTTAATATAAATGATTGCCAAAATATTTAATCGCTGACAAGTTATTATTTTAGTTGCAAATAGTTTGCTGCTCTTTAATTTTTCTGTCGCCGCGAAAATAATAAGCCCTTAGTAAATACACATGGGAAGAGGCAAGCCACCGCTATCATCTGCCTCTTTTTATCATACGTTCATACGATATGTATTTACTCAATCAACATTTAGTGATGCGTATGTTGTAATGGTTTGTTATGATTAGGTCACGTGGGCGACACCATTCCCGAAGAAAGACCCGCAGAAGGGCCTCACTTTCATTGATGTCAGCGAGACTCAAGAACTTAGTAGAGGTAAGAAATGATCTGCGGGCCTATGATGGTTGCTTTTATCCCGCGATAAATAAGTGATAAAGCATCCGTCACGTTTTGACAAGATGCGAGTGTGAGTGACAGATGCTTTGTCACTTATTTATCACGTGATAAACGCAACCATCATAAGCCCCCACTCAACAAAAGAAATACCCATCTAGTCCTTCCCTTTTATAATCAGCTTTACACTTTATTTCACCACAATTTGAACGGTTCTCAACTAACACGTCACGAATCTCCAATCTTGCTTAAAATTTTACGTGTAAAAATAAAAACTGGCCAAGTACGAATCTGACAGGGTTTCTTACAAACACTTAGGGCCTGGCCATATCATATCACCACGGCACGGCGACGTTTCACTGTGACGGCGCCGTGCCGTGGTGATGTGGCCAGGCCCTTGTCCCATCTTAACTGGCCGGATTTCATTCATTAATTCATTCATTCATTCATTCATTCATTCATTCATTCATTCATTCATTCATTCATTAATTCATTTATTAATTCATTCATTCATTCATTTATTCATTCATTCATTCATTCATTCAACCGATCAAGTTTGTTGTATGGGAGCCCCACTTAAATATTTATATAGTCTATTTTTAGTATTTGTTGTTATAGCTGCAACAGAAATACGGTTCATGTGATACAGCCTGGTGATAGACGGACGGACAGCGCAGACATAATAATAGGTTCCCGTTTTTACCCTTTGGCTACGGAGCCCTAAAAAGTGTCAGTCAAGATAAATAAATAGTCAATATCTGTCTGTCAGTGAGATGTTTTGTCCGTCTAATCTCTCTTTGAATTCTTATTTCGATATGAATATGACGTGTATATCTTCTTATCTATTTGATGTGAGGTGTAACTACAGTAAACAATTGTTGGCAGTAATGGACCCGCTGAATGTCAGGGACATGAGCATTAGTGTGCTCGTGGACTTTGGCCGCAACATCTCCTTAGCCGCCGCCACGAACAAGGGCGTGCAACGTGCTCTGATGCAACAGTGGGACGCTGTCATCACCGAGACGTTTTTCTCCGATCTACAGGCTGGGTATGTGAACTATGTCATCCCACCCTCGAAAATCCCACCCTCGAAATCCAGGGAAAACGTTCACGTCGCAACCTACCAACTTCCGTATCGTTTTACTATTATCTATTCTGTGGTATTACAATTTCGGAGTCTGCACCAACACGCCTAAAAGCAAGACTTATTATTTGCTGCGGTCACTAACCTTCCTCCTCATGATTTGAGGAATTTAGCGCATCGAAGCTTTATGAATAATTTAAGAGACGGATCACAATCCGTCTTTCTGCGCCAATAGAAAGCCTCGCTAACCTTACCCGTATCAATTTAGGACTTGCCATGCGACTGAGTCTACCATTCAGTTCACTCGTCACGTTTTCTCCTGTATAGTAAAAATAAGTATTGAATCATTCTTTGAGTGGATTCAGCTCTTCTGGAGTCACAATAGTAACGCAATATGCAAGCTGCATAGCTGCACTCTGAACTGGTTTAGTCTATAGTTTTTCCTCATTTGGATTCTGTAAAATTAGCTGTAAGTGAAGTGAGGAAATTAAATGAAAACAATAGTAAATTGACACTGGACTGCAATATTCTCTACTCTTAACCTTAACCAATCTATAATCGACAAACGTAAGATGAATTAGTCTTATCTTAGATATCGTACGAGTCAATACTCGAATGTCACAGCTAGTTTCGTGATAGCGCAGCTGGGTACGAAGGAGGAAATCCTGGATTTAAATTTCGAGCTCGAAAACTCGTATTACTCATATACTTGTTCCTGTACCTCTAGCACAACTTTGATACGCGTCTTTTTCCTCTCTCACAGACATATTACCTCTATTTCTAAATAGTACTGTGAGATAGTGACGGGTGACGCTATGTCGCGCGACAAGAGTCGCAATGCATAGTTGTGCTAGAAGGGCTGCTTGGCTTCTGCCCTCGATTTCGCTGATTGCGTGACTCAGCATCATTCATCTAAAAGTACTTAGTGTTCTAAACAGTTTTGAGCGAGCAATCTTCTAATAAACCATATGTTCTGAATACATGTTAGTTTCGAACAATTAGCAAAGACGCACTCGCGCGGTGAGGAATACAGGCCATATTTGTCACACGACAGAAAGTCCCATGTCACTGTTACAGTTGCTGGGTCATGGGTGCTTTCTATGTATTTATTCTCCTCTTTGCGTCGTCCTCAGAGCTGAGGGTCGTGACCTCCCCTTTCGTACGACCCTCCATCTGTTTCTGTCTGCGGCAGTGTGAAGGGCGCTGTGAACTGTGGAGTCAAGAGCGGAGCGGATCTGGTCGGGCCAACGTATTGGGCTGCGTCCACGAGGCCTTTTCGCATCTACTTTGCCGGTCACGACGCCCGAGGATGCCACCGTCTTTTCTTGCGATATGCCCGAAGAATTCCAAGACTGTGGAGACACTCGGATGTATTTATATGAAGTCATAAATTCTTAAAATTGTATGTCTATAAAGTTGTGCCCTCATTTCATCAATTCCCCAGGTTCGCGGCCGTCCTGCAAGTGCCCTGGATCGTCCTGAGCGGCACAGTCCTCCACTCCGGCGTGGAGATGATGGTGGATGACGTCCGCACCGCCGCACTGGTCCCCAATATGATGAGCGACTACCCCATCCCCATGAACTTATGGCAGCGCATGGCTAACGTGGCCACGGTTGGCCTCATGACCATCGGAAAATTGTAAGGCTTTTAATAGTAGCTCCTAACTAGGTAGCTATTAGTTTATGCAACATGTACCACAATTTTTAGGGTTCCGTACCCAAAGGGTAATAACGGGACCCTATTACTGAGACTTCGCTGTCCGTCCGTCCGTCCGTCTGTCACCAGGCTGTATCTCAAGAACGGTGATAGCTAGACAGTTGAAATTTTCACAGATGATGTATTTCTGTTGCCGCTATAGCAACAAATACTATTCATGATAAAACAATAATAATTAAGGGGGCCCTCATACAAAAATAGGGCTTTTAGCATGATATTTCGTTCAACGGGCATTTTCTCATGAACCGTCATAGGTAGACAGTTGAAATTTTCACGGAATGTATATTTTTGTTACCGCTATAACAACAAATAATAAAAATAAAAAATTAGTAAAATTAAAGGAGGACCCCATACAAAGAACGTGCTTTTTGTTCAATATTGGTACGGAACCCTTCGTGCGCGAGTCCGACTCGCACTTGGCCGGTTTTATTATATTAAAGCATTGATACAAATATCAAAGCTCTGTTGGAAGAACAGGCAATCCAGAGGTACCGGGTTCGATTCCCGGGCGCATCCACCAGATTAAGTAGCTATTACTAAAATTACCACAGACCGAACTTGACACAGACAACACTAACTCTGTATTGTATTGTGATGCCGAATAATATCTTGGTGAATCCGTTCTCAGTCAGCATCTACTTTTACCATTCTTTGTGACACTTTTGAATCTATCGATAGTGAAATTCTACGTCTTATTCAGACCGTCAGTTACTAAATATAAGTGTCTACCCATACATTATGTAGACACTTATATTTAGTAACTATTAACGACGGACGACGCGGTTGGCTCAGTTTGTAAGCACCTGCCTACTGAGCCGGCGGTCCTGGGTTCGAATCCCAGCCAGGGCAAATATTGTGTGATGAACTCGAATATTTGTGCTTGGGTAATGGTTGTTCTATAGTCGTTGTCTTGTACCCCTAACACAAGCCTTCTTGAGCTTAATTTGGGACTAGATCGATTTGTGTGAGGTTGTTTGATGACTAAGTATAGGTATATATTCTTCCGTTGACGTTTTTTTTTTCTCTTTAGGACAGAGAAATCTGTCAGCGAGAAGTACTATCAGGAAATCTTCGAACCAATAGCAAAGGCGCGTGGCGTCGTGCTTCCTCCTTTCTCTGAGGCGATGTACAATATCTCCATCCTGCTCTCGAACTCGCATCCCTCGCTGGCGCCGGCGGCGAGCATACCACCGAATGTGGTGGACATCGCTGGGTTTCATATCGCGGATCACACCGCACCGTTACCTAAGGTACCAATAAATAACAATAGACTATCGATGTTTGACAATATGGAGTATCCAATTATTATAGTCACTTCACGTCGTAAAAACGTGATCATTTATAATCGCCCGCATGAAAAACTAATACAGTCAGATATGTACTTGTCTCACAGATCCCATCATCATCCGTACCTATAGGCATCACTAAAAGAGTGATCTCACCTCCTTACGAAAGAACATCTCTTAGCTTCTTACTTACCCTGGACCCTGTTTCAGGACCTTCAAGACATTATGGACAACTCTAAGGGCGTAGTATACTTCAGCATGGGGTCGGTGGTGCAAGCCTCTAACTTACCAGAAAAACTACGGAATGATCTGATCAAAATCCTGGGCACGATACCTTACACCGTTCTGTGGAAGTTTGAGACACCTCTGGAAGGGCTGCCGAAGAACGTTCACATCAGACCCTGGATGCCGCAGCCCGCTATTCTAGGTGTGTTTAACTTTACAATACAATAATATTGGACATAAAGTAATTTTAAATGGGATGAACACAAAAATTATACTGGAAGGAGTTGTTGGAGAAATTAAACACGCTGTTAACTTTAGGATGTATATTGACACCAAAATATTAATTATTGCAACCAGTAAAACACGCTATAGCCGTAGTTGAGACAAGAAGAAAAAAATGTTGCCAGTTTACAATATGGCCATATAAGAAAGAAAAATAAAAATAAAACTTTCTGTTCATGAACAGGAGTTCAGGCATCCCAAAGATGTAAGACATACAGTCACTGTCTTGGATACTTTCGAAGAATATTCTAGTGGATTTTGATAAAATTTTGGTGGCCGTTGATTCAAAACGAATCTGAATGACCTCGGTGGTAGCGAAATGAAGAGAGGCAACAAATCCTAGTTGAAATCTCTTTCAAAGCTGACTTTCTATTTGTAAGTAATCTTAAGAGGCCTTATTCCTTTTAAAATTCATTTTTTTAATATTATGACAAATATATTGATAATTTTAACCAACTTTTTGAAGTGAATAATACTTTTCCCTGAGTTCTAGGTAGTAACGTAGCTATTTCATGCTTTTATAGCGTGCAGTCCAAAATAAGTTGAAAAAACTAATTTTCCGCGTGAATTTTGTCAATTCCGAGTAGTTTTTGAAACAATAATTATCAAAGAAAAATTCAAACTGTAGACTTCCAATATATACCAATAAATCCCAATAGCCCTGTTCTAGGTAGTAACATCAATAATATGTTAAGAAACATGTTTGATCATAAAGAAAAATGTCTAAAACAATCAGCATTTTAAAAGGAATAAGGGCTCTTAATTCCCTGTTCTTCCAGCACATCCGAAGACCAGAGTGTTCATCACGCACGGCGGGCTGCTGAGCACGCTGGAGGCGGTGCAGGCGGGCGTGCCGCTGCTGGCTGTCCCGGTGTTCGGCGACCAGCCCGGGAATGCCCGCCGCGCCCAGCGAGCTGGGTACGCGCTCAGCGTGCCCTTCTCTCCAGACATGGGCCCCCAGCTCAAAGCGACGCTGGATAAAATGATCAAAGATGATAGGTGCGTAGTTTCTTTGGGCTCGTATTATGGGATTTTCGAGCAGGAGAAACTTATTATTATCAGAACTGGTACATCTCAGGAAATCAAGAACTGTTTGCATTCCAATCGTTTTGAAAACATGAATAACGTAATTTAATAAGAACTAGTGAGGACTGACTGATGATTCAGATTTAAGTGGTCTCGAAGTTAACATACATTTTTAATGATTACCTTGTCATCCATAATTATTGAAACGATTTAAATCTAAACTATTAAAATTAAAGACAATTTGTAATGTGATTTACCTTCAATCTAAAACTAGATCACTGCCTGACAACATAATCTATTAAGATAAGAGATAATAAAACATTGGAAGTAATAGCACTAGTATCGCATCATATCGCCTTAAACTAGAACAGCATACGTTTTTATACACAATCTCTGTAACCTAAGATATAAGAAAAGCTTTGTTGAAACCTTATCTCAATGATGTCCATTGCTGGACAGAAGCCTACTGCAAATGCCTTCGCAATGGCCGGTGTTGCACCCGCAACAAACGCTTCCAAAGATTTATCCTCATCAAAACGTATGTTCAGCTAATAAGGCCCACGCTATGTACATCATTAAAATGAATGGGTAATGTATGGTTATGATGTGTAGATTATTAGTCCTTACCCAACTAGTACGACTGGAGTTAAAATATGTATAAGGTTGATTAATTACAAAATTCCTTGGTTGCAGCTACTACAACACGGCCAAGTCTCTATCGAAGATCTTCAACAATCGTCCTGTGTCGCCCGCTAAGGCCATCGCGCACTACGTGGAGCTCGCCATTGAGACCAAAGGTAAATGATGACATTTATAATTCCAGTCTTAAACAAACCCCTTCTATATCCCGACCTGTGCAATCGATCATCATGCAAAGATCGACACACAAAGCATAAGGACAAATTCGAAAGGTTGCCTGGGCGTCAGGATAACGGAAAGGTTAACGCGCTGGACCGGCAATCCAGAGGCCCCGGATTCGATTCCCGGCCTATTCCACCTTGTTGGTTACGCATTTCCATTTTTCTTTGTATCAATGGATTATTAATGTTGTGATCTTACAACCCGTTATTATAATGCGTTTGTTTCACTTTCCTTGCTATGTCACTGTCTTGTTTACTTGTTTGTCTAATTTTAGTTTTTCTCTTAATTTCTTAAAACTACCCCACGTCAGTCATTATCAAAGAACTCTTGTCATGTGGTAGTTATTGCAGATATAATAAACCAACACAATACACAATGTATTTACATTGTTTATGAATAAATAACTGAAACTGAAACTTACGAGTATGTTGTTGACAGGTGCCCTCCACCTCCGCTCCCCGACGTACCACTACAAGTGGTATGAGCGCTACATGCTCGACCAGCTCGCCGTGTTGTTGCTCACACTGCTCATAGTTGTCAAGCTGCTCAAGCTCCTCCTGAAGATGGTGCTCAATCTCATATCAGGGCACAAAGATACCAGGAAGAAAATTAAGAGGAACTGACAATTTGTTTAGCTCAAAATAAGCTTTAAATGGTTGTGTTTTATATTATCTAGAAAGAATGTTGATTAATTGATTTTACATATGTGCGCCCTTTACGATAGCTGTAAAGGAAGATTAGATTGTGTCTTTGAAATATATGTAGCGCCATCTTACGCAAAGTATGTACAGTATTAAATAAAAGAAGCAAATAAAAATAACTTCACAGAACCAGAAGAAACAAATCGAATGTTAACAAAATTAGTATAGACTGTGTTGTGTTATATGATTACTTAAAAAACTGAAATCGCTACGAAATCATTGTTTTTTTTTTTTCATAAATATCATAATTCTTATGGTGGACAGACGGGCGAATTAATTTGCTGTGATAATATTCGTATAGTGCCTCAAAATAGATGTGTAAGATATTAATTAAAAAAACAATTATTTTATGATACAGACAGAACTATTATTTTAAAACTCGTTTTTTTTTCCCATTTAACTGGATATAGATGAATAAGATGATAGACGACTGGCTGGTTACTAGTTAATGAACGCTTACAAGCGACAATATTAATATGTTTTCCCGTCACTTTTTGTTTTGATACCTGTTGGTGGCGTGAACTGTCAGAATGCGAAGTCTCGCTTGCTCCTACGCGATCTAGATAAGAATCTCTCAGTTTTCTCCAAAACCCGCATCGCAATCTGAGAATCACATACTGTATTATGGAATGACTGCGCCTATAATAGAACATATGTACCAGTAGTTGATCACTGATCAGTCAAAATTACTATGAATGTAGCAAAATGACAATGGTACAGTATTCCTTTTCGGCGTTTGGTATTTCCATTGTTTTTTTTTTTTATTTCCAGCCTTCATATTTTTTTGGCTATGGTAGTGAATATATTGTGGATAAGCGTTCTCTACCTTCCTTCAGGTCAGACGAAAGTCCTCACAAGGTAACTCATTGGCCATTACAAAACAGTATGCTTAACCAACAACCCACAAAAATCGCGAAAATTCGACTTTCAATTACGAAGTCGAAACGGAAAAGTAAAAAGCGTAGGTATAGTTTGTCTAAGAAAACCTATACAGAATAACCAGTGGCGCCATCGCTTGGCGAGTAGCGAAATCGGCAGCATCCTGTGTCATCATAACAAATTGACTTGATTAGGTACTCATGGCCAAGGTCACGTGCCTCGTTGAATGCATGATTATATCATTCTCATACAAACGTGTTGTTGTCAAGCCGACTCGTGTGAGTATTCTTTGTTTTTTTACTTAAACACATACATTTAAGAACAATATCGGAGTTTTTCTTTATATTTTGATAGAATTACATCATTCCGTTCCAAGTGTGGGTACCCTTACTAGGTAGTTTCTAACGTAGTTTAGTGTACGTATAAAATTAGACGTAACCTGCCATATTAGGATAAAAACTTCTAGTACCGGTGTAAACTAAATCCTGAGAATTTTGTTTATCTGATTTAATCCAAACCCAAGTTAATGAGGATTCAAAAAAACGTCAAAGCGGTTCGAGAAAAGGTAGGTACTTAGTGCCCTTGCGCTTTTGCAGATGCATCGGCGCGATCTTGAAATTTCCAGCGCAAATAAGTACCGACTACCGGTTTGTGTTGAACTGTTGACAGTTGCAATGAGATACTGATTAGCGCCATCTATTTGACATTGATATCAAGTACGTGTTGTTTTTGTTTTGTTTATTTTGACATGTAGTGATGCAATAACCCAAATTAAAATTTTAAAACACTCATTCAATGGGCGATTCTCCGGGTCGAGGTATTTTGCTTGACTTCGGTGGTCAATTTTATTTTTCATATTTTTGATTCGTGACTTTAATATATAAAAACGGCCTAATTTAAAAAAAAAATTGGTAGCAAAGGCCCTCTTCTGAACTTAGTGGTTCATAAGATATTTAAGATTTTACAATCACCGAAATCAAAGGCTCAATACTTCAGAGTTTTCGATGTGTAGCTCGCTGAAATGACGACCCTTAGGAATATTTGTAGTGTCAGGCTGTTGAGGCATAATAGCCTGATGCACCAGTTCAACGAGATGGGTAAACCATGTGCTAAAATGCCAATGAGATGCCGGTGAAAGCAGCCTAACGAACAGCAACCCACCGAAATGAGTAAACAAAAGAAGCACAGTCAGAACTATGCTGCATTAACAAAATCACGATTATAAGCATTGAAGAACCGATTGAGGGGCATGGCAATATAGAAATAATGTAAAATCAGTTGTTTTTATCGTAAAAATTGATAGCGGTGGCAATTTTTATTGACTTCAGTGGTCAAAAATTACACCGAATCAATGGAAATCAATTCCACCGATTTCAAAATTTAATGTTTTTTATCGATTTAAGGAATACTAAAAGTAATATAGACACGAACAAATTATTATGGACTTACGTTCTCCCGGAGATAGTTTATTCACTTATAAAATTGCAGACACACAATCACTGAACAACACAAATTGTTCCACCGAATTCAACAAAACACGTAACCAAATCCACCGAATGACGAACGAACCCACACGAACTCTACCTACAAGCAATTGAGCCGACGTCTACTCTCGGCGGCGGTGAGAACACAACTGAAGCTAGTTGCTTGCGAGCTACGGGTTTCTAGTATACTTCTTTAAGGCAGTGCTGACGTGTTTTAAAGTTTACACTGAAATCACTAGTTACCCTCGGACGCTCCGAAAAATAGTTTTTATTTAAAATGTTTAGCAGATAAATTATATCTATAGGAACAAAATGATTAATAAACTAATGCTGAATACGGGAACACATTTGAAATCATAGTATCCAGACCCAATATCCAGTTATGATTTTTTATTTCAACAAATCTGGCAAGCGGACGCTCCCAGTGAACGTCAATTTTTGTAATAACTTTTTTTTATTGTCATGTTAAAGAATTATCATGAAATGTTTACATAGCTCGCCAGACGAAACAAACCGTTGTAATAATACTAATAATATGATATGTAATAATGATAAATTTAATGTAATGTAGTAAATGTAATAATAATGATTTATGTAAACCTTGAAATGTAAATAATTTGACTTGTAACTGTTGTTATCAATAAATAATTGAATTGAATTGAATTGAATAGGTACTAGCTTGATTTTATTCAGAAATATTCGAGGGTAAATTTAACCATTTTCAAGCCCGGACACTTAAAAATGCCACTCCTGAGAAATGCCCCAATGAGTGTTATACAAAATGCTACTAAAACTGAACATAACTACAAACTTAGCTTCATAATCAATCAGATATTGTCACTTGTCCAGTGAGCGGTGAATTCGTCAATGACCCAGATCGCAGGTGTATACTATAAATATGCTATCTGGAGCTCTTTGAATTACCGCCTGGTGGTTTATTTAAGTTTGATGTCTTGCTCTGGCCAGAAAGTGAAGCTTCTCCCCGTAGCGGGCAGAAAAACCTACTTACGTTCTAGGGTGGCGTAAAATATCTTATCCCACCACAAACATTGCATGTAAAATTGACGGCCAAGACTCGCATGGTCATAACGCTTTCGCTGTAAAAAAGTTTCGTCCGAAACGGCGGTCCGTCTGGCCCATACGGTATCAAGCAGTGGCGTGCACAGAGTTTTACGACAGGGTAGACACAACATTTTGAGAACCTAATAACTTACAGAAATACTGCGGGACAGTTTTTTTTCTTCGTCTTCTCAAATATCAAGCAAATCGACCATCTCTAAATAATTTCCTCTATTAACTGACGAACGAAAACAATAAACACCACCACAATTATCACCATTAAAATTATCCATTTTCAGACAACTTTTAAGAATACACTAAAAACTTTTATTCGCTTATTAACTAGTCACCACTATCACACGTAATAATCAAAACAAACAATAATGGCGTCCAAATATGCAAAACCTATAGGTAACAAAAATACGACAAACTTAAATAGTATTGTATTTGCGCTAATTAAAGTTACAGAAAAGCGCCTTTTTAAATTCGTTACATAGTCAACATCGGAAGTTCGAATCTACAAATAATAGCTAAGGAGAGAGCGAGACAGGCTACCCGTTCGGAATTGTTCGCTTAACATCGGGCGTCGCGGTATTCGCGCGAGTCGCGGGTCAGAAACATCCTACTTCCGTAAGGAAGTAAAAGACATGAGACAATGTCTTACTTCTGTATATGTGTGCGTGAGTTTTGTTATTGTGTGCAATATTTTTATAAGAACGCACACACACGCGGTCCGTGTTACCACGAGGCACACAAATATAAATTTAGACAGAAAATCGCCTGTCTTTACCGCTTACGGCGCATAGCGGCGCTAGTGCCGCGGAATGTTTCAAGTCAATCTCCACGGAATGGACCAATACGTGCGTAATTTTGGCGCACCGACTCGATAGATGGCGCGGATCGCAAATTGATTATTTTTGTACATTTGTTTTATATAATTTTATAAAAAGGTAATGTTTGTAACAATAAATTATATATTTCGTTTCTGTAATCAACTAGGGTAGGCAGTGTCTTTTTGTCTTTATAAGGTGCACGCCACTGGTATCAAGAAATAAGGTTTACGTCTTCATGATAAAATTTATAAACTTAATTCCTTACCACATGCCTATAGGCCAGACAGTCCGTTAGACTTATTTACGTTACTCTGATGAAACGGCCAAGCCATACTTTTGAAGCCAAGGTGTAGGATAAGGAAACTCAGGGCTTAGGGGCTTGGCTTTTCGAGGTATCTGACAACTTTTTTACAGCGAAAGCGTTATGAGCATGCGAGTCTTGGCCGCCAATTTTACATGAAATGTTTTTGGTGGGATCTCATTTCTTTTTGTAAAGTAATTTTTAATTAATAGGTTTTTTAATTTTTTTTTGTGCTGAGTAATATAATAGTGTATTATTTAAGAAATACTTACGTTTAGCCCCATATATGTACACTTTTATCCCCCATTATGGAAAACCCATACAAACTTTCATCCCCTTATTTTAAGGGAGGGGGGTGATTTTCTAGAAATCCTAGAATGTGTATTTTATTTATAACAATGAGTCCCAATAGGTATACATTTTCAGACCTCTATATCAAAATTTCTCTTTCTTTCTAAAAGTCTCATACAAACTTTCATCACCTAGTTTAAGGGGTTGGGGGGTAAAAGTTCGTATTCTATTGTTTGTGTACTAAAACTAGCTTACATACCAAATTTCAGCTTTCTAGGTCATCGGGAAGTACCCCAGAGGTTTTGATACGTCAGTGTGTATATATATATATATGTATATATATATTTTAGGTACCAATAAAACCTAAAGTATAAAAGCAAGATCAATTTAATTAAGTACATTTTATATGTTCCCTAACAGCATCTTAACCTGTGAATTTGGGCGCTCTGGTGTTAACTGGGCCAAAGCTATGAGGGTTTGAAAATTAGACGAAACGGTTCGAGAAAAGGTAGGTATTAGTGCCCCGCCGCTTTTGTTTTGCTTGTCTTGGCGGGGGCACTACTGTGCCCCCAGATTGACCACCGGATACATTTCAGTCCTAGTAGATAAAGGCTCGAATCGTTATCATGTGTGATTGTAAACACTGCAAACTAGCCCTAGTTGTGATAATCCGTCGCTTGATAACGAAATCATAATATTAAATATATTATATAAGCAAAGCTGACAAACTATAACTATTATTCTGAGAAGCGTCCAGTCGGATATCAAACGTAAGTGCTATCTACATTGCTTCTTGAACATTTTTTTTTTTTTTTTTTTATGTCATAGGGGGCAAACGAGCAAACGTATCGCCTGATGGAAAGCGATTACCGTCGCCCATAAACACCTGCAACACCAGAGGAGTCACTTGTGCTTGCCTACCCGGAGGACGAAGATAGAATGCCTCTATGGGTGAAGACCAAAAAGTTTACCACCTAAACTCACTCAATTAGTATTTGTATCAGTCTCCGTTGTGCGACGCCACTTAACCTTCCAATAACATACCTTAAGGTTCTATTTTAAGGTTCCTTATTGTATCGTTAATTTTTGCTTTCTCGTTATGTATGGCTAACTACGCCTTAATTTCATCCAACTTTTTGGTCGTAACCCTTACCCGGTTCTTTGATAGTGACTGAAAAGAGAATCGCTTGAAAATGCACTTCAGCGGGGCTCATAGATATAGTTTAAGTAGTTAGGGGAAAAACATCTGTAAACATCAAGCTCGGGACTATTTAGAAACCACAAAAATCGAGACCAGTGAAAAGTGAACGGATTATGTGAAAGAAGTGAAGGTGAAGGTTATCTAAGAAGGGTAAGGTTGCCTAGTGTGAAATCATTCGAACATCGAAAACCCCGGAATATGTGTAGGTAAGTGAAGAATAAAGCGAAAAAACGGAAATTATCAAGGCAACTAGAAAAAAATGCAAGAGAATGATAGTGATTGTATTATTAAGCTTTTTGTCTCCAGATCACAATGAAGCTCGCCGTCCTGCTGCTGTCCGTGCTGTCAGCGGCCCACGGGTACAAGATCCTGTGCATGTTCCCCGTGCCCACGCGCAGCCACAACATCCTGGGTAAAGGAGTGGCTTCCGCGCTCCTGGACGCTGGTCATGAGGTGAGCATCCTGCAGTGGCCCATGGGCACAGAGACTGTGCATGTTCCCTACATTCATAACATTCTTGACAAGGATGTTATCCACGCTCTCCTCAACATCCTGGGTGAAGGAGTGGCTTCCGCGCTCCTGGTCGCTGGTCATGAGGTGAGCATCCTGTGGCGGGGCACAGGTACAGGAGCCTGTGCGTGTTCCTCACAACCTCAGCATCCTGGGTGAAGGAGTGTTTCCCGCACTCCTGGATGCTGGTCATGAGGTGAGCATCCTCCAGCGGCGCACAGACACAGGAGCCTGTGCGTGTTCCTCACAACCTCAGCATCCTGGGTGAAGGAGTGTTTCCCGCACTCCTGGATGCTGGTCATGAAGTGAGCTCCCTCCAGCGGCGCACAGACACAGCAGCCTGTGCGTGTTCCTCACAACTTCAGCATCCTGGGTGAAGGAGTGTTTTCCGCACTCCTGGACGCTGGTCATGAGGTAAGCACCCTCCAGCCGCGCACAGGCACAGGAGCCTGTGCGTGTTCCTCACAACCTCAACATCCTGGGTGAAGGAGTGTTTCCCGCACTCCTGGTCGCTGTTCATGAGGTGAGCATCGTCCAGCGGCGCACAGACACAGGAGCCTGTGCGTGTTCCTCACAACCTCAACATCCTGGGTGAAGGAGTGTTTCCCGCGCTCCTGGTCGCTGTTCATGAGGTGAGCATCCTGAAGCGGTGCACATGTACAGAAGCCTGTGCATGTTTCTTACACCCTCAGCATCCTGGGTGAAGGAGTGGCTTCCGCGCTCCTGGACGCTGGTCATGAGGTAAAAAATTAAATACTTACCATACTAATTCCACTCACAAACTTCCTTCTTTCTTCTGGCACTGTGACCGAAAAATTCAGTATTCACAAACATCATCAGTGTGCAGTGTGTGTGTCATTAGTTGCATCAAGCTACATCTATTATCATGGATATCATTAGAGGAAGACTTTTCTCAGCAGCAGACATTATTTCTCAGAGATGATAAGTCTCTGACTGCTCTTACTGTCTTTTTTATTCACGACATACAAAGACAGACAGACAGAGACGCTTGCTTTGGCGGAAGCCGGTTTAATCCCTTATTAAGACTTTCAGCCTCGCAGCGGGCTGCTCCCACATCTCAATTACTGTCTTTCTCTGTTTATATATATAGAATCTTATCGTAAATACTTAGACTAAGGTTATTTAAGCCACACATATCAGACACGTTTGCTCTTCATTATCATATTTGATAACAGTACATGATTCTAGCTTATCGCCGATTTCGTAGTTTCCTTATTTTATACTACAGACACGTTTCGAGACAAGGTACTTGGACAAACAAGTCTTGAGATAGCAGGTGCCTCATCATGCTGAGTTCAACACAATTCATAGCAAATGACAAAAAGTAATGTCTAGACAATTTCTGTATCTTAAGGTTTTCCCTTATTTTGCCTAAATTAATATTCTTTTGCCACACTTTCTCTCACTTGCTTCAAGAAAATCTCTACATCCTAACACCGAAGTTCTCAACCAGGGGGCAAGCCTCCTTTGGGGCTCCTCTATACGTCAGTGAAAGCGTGGATAAAATATACCTTTTGACTTTTCCTGCTTAAAAATTACGTCATTCTTGATTCATTAAGTGGGTATACAAGGAATTCATGTAATAAAATCATAATAAAATCTAAAAAAAATACTGCTAGCGGCCAGCTACATACTCTGACCTGATCAGATCGCCTAAAATGTCTAATAATTTGACTGTGCTGCCACCTACAGTTTGCGAACGTTCCCCCTATCTGCACAAAGTGATAACTGATTACAAACATATTTAATTTGAAATCCTCACTTTTATTTGCCGTGGTTTTCCCTGTAACGCTTAAATATCTAATACCATGGCGAGTGCTCGGAAGAGCTCAATTCTCCCACCCTCCCGTTGCCGTCATAGAACCACACGTGCCGGTTTGCGATGTCATCACTTCACCGTGGAAAATATTTCCACAAGTAGGTACCAAGAAGTTTGGCAATTCTTTCATCTGCCGGACTATTAAAAAATGTAACTCTTTGCCGGCTCATTTGTGTTTCCTTTCCTTCAAACGAAGCGTGAAGAAGCATATCTCGGGCCAGCATGGCAGTGTCAACTGACATAGCATCTTTGGTTTCTTGTCAGTTTCCATTGCGACTTGGGCTCCCCTTTTTGCTTACCATCAGGCGAAGTGGAGCCACTATGTTGTACCGTTATAAAAAAAAATGAATTATATTTGTCATCAGGTGACGTACGTGACGCCCTACCCCGACATCATGAAGCCCGCCAAAGGACTCCGGGTCGTAAATGTCAGCGAGACCATCGCTGTATTTGCGGGTATGAGACTTAATCATCATTGTCAGCTTCGTTGATCAGCTTGGCCAAAAGTGATTACGTATGTCCGGATATCTGGCTGTTCTCGCCCACAGGTAGCATTTCGCAACAGACATCCGAACATACAAAATCATTTTTGGCCGCTCGCTCAATGAAGTATTTTCCCTCCTATTTCTAACATAGCTATTTTAACTTACTTATGACTTATACGGCTATTACACTTTCCTATGAATTAGTCACTGAAGAGAGGGATGCAGCAATTTGTGAGACACGTATGGAGATAACTCCATCTCACTCCTTTGTATTACTTCATCCCTCTCGTAATTGACTAATTTAGGAAAGTGTAATAGCTGCTTTCTTTCTAACTATCTGTTCCAGGCACCGACATAGTAGCCGAAGCGTCGAAAGGCGATTACCGAAAGGTCCAAGCGTACGGACGGCAGTTCGCGTCCATGGCCGTTGCAAACAAGGAGGTGCACGAGCTCCTGACGAAGGAGAGCTTCGACGCCGTCGTCAGCGAGTGGTTCTTCTCTGATGTCAATGCTGGGTGAGTATGAGCACAGGGGCGCTACACCAGCGACCGAGTCAGCCAAGTCACCGGACCCAATCCTTGTTGAATATTTTGATTCTTTTGTGTCTTCGAGCACTGCCCATGATGCCAAACAAGACGCCATAATTCATATATTCGAAATCAAAAACCTCACAAGGTGTATATCAGAAGGAGAGGACCATCAAGTTCTTGCTCCGGTTAATCGGAAAAATATCGTAAATCCGTGACTGAGCCTAGAAGACCTCTAACTGTCTACTGCTTTATTTAGCACTCAATACAGTAACAGCGACTCATTCTTTCAGGCTACCAGCAGCACTTCAAGTCCCCTGGATCCTGCTCAGCGGGACAGTCCTCAGCACACATATGGAGCTGCTGGTAGACGACATCCGCACCGTGCCACTGCTGCCCTCTTTCCTGCTGGAGTACCCCGTGCCGATGACCTTCCTCCAGCGGCTCGTCAACACTGCTGCTATTGCTGGCATGAGCTTTGGGACCTGGTGAGTGACTAGAACAGAATTCTTGATTTCGACATAGTTCGCAGAGCAAGGCAGATCCCTGAGGCGATTCTCGATCGAAGACCATAAACTAGACACAGCGAGGCAGTGAACCTTCGAAGATGCGTCATCATCAAAACATAATATCTAGTCATAAAAGCTGTGTCCAACGAATAAACAAGTTTTGTTTAAAAACCATAAGGCAATCTATGGATAGTTCCTCTAGTGTTATTTCTTCCTCCTTCCTTCATTTATTTAGTTGCAGCAGTGTCAGCTTGCTAGCACTGTAGGTGAGCATAGCGGAAGTGATCCTCTCTAAGACTTTGCTTGGCCGACCAATAATAACTTTCCGACTATATAATCCACTCAGACTTACAAAGTCGAATGTATATGACACCTCTCCTCCCCTATGCTTCCATAGATGGGATAATAATTTGTATTTTAAATTTAATAGTAATAGAAATGATGTTTTTATAATGTATTGACTTGTAAAATGTTGACATTTTATCAATAAATGAGTATGAGTATCCGCACTTGAAGCTTAAAGCGCTCTTTTCTTGATACTAATCTAAACCAGACTAAGCATCAAAGTGCTACCAAATCTCTCTGACCTCAACGCACTCTGCGGCTGGCAACACACTTGTGACTCCTCTGGTGTTCTGGTCGCCGTCGCCCATAGACACCTGCAAAACCAGAGGAGTCACAAGTGTGTTGCCGGCCTTTCATGTGAGAGTACGCTCTTTTCTTGAAGGTTTCAAGGGTCGGTGTCTGAGTGACGGTAATCGCTTTCCATCAGGCGATCCGTTTGCTCGTTTGCCCCCTAAAGATGACATATAATAAAAACATAACTATTAATTCAAGGCGAGACCAAGCGGAGAACGAAGAACTCTACTACAAGCTATTCGAGCCCATCGCAGCAGCTCGCAGCGTCACCCTACCCCCATACTTCGACGCCTTGTACAACGTGTCTATCCTGCTGTCTAATTCGCACCCCTCGATGTCACATGCGCAGAGCCTGCCACCCAATGTGGTGCAGATCGCTGGGTATCACTTGGACTCCAAAATACCTCCTCTGCCGAAGGTACGTAATTCTTGAAACAAGTCAAATAAACAGATTCCTTTTCTTGCTATCGGCTTTCGACTGTACGATCTGGCTGTCACTTGAACTGCAAAATACAGCTGGGGGATGGGGGGAGATGGCATTTATTACGCGATAAATAAGTGAAAAAGCATCCGTCACGTTATGACAAAATGCGAGTGTGAGCGACAGATGCTTTATCGCTTATTTATCACGTGATAAATGTAACAATCATAGGCCTCCTGGGATCAACTTGGAGATGCCTACTCTCGAATAAAAAACTAGTTTTCGAAATCGGTTCATAAATGGTTCGGGCAACGCGCTCATGGCGTTGCAAGAGTCTATAGGCAGCGGTTACTGTTTAAAATCAGGCAGGCCGCATGCTTGTCTGTCACCACCGTAGTATGAAAAAAAAATACGGAGTTCTAAGATAAACAAAACGTATCTAAGTGCCATTGTTTGTGTCGATAGACACAATAATTTATGCCGCCTATTGATAGTGCCGTGTGTTTACCCCAAGCAGGCCTTGCACCATAATAATGTTCTCCTTATTTATCACTTAAAATACTACTGCCTACTATTTCATTTGCTAAAAACCGCTTCAAGGTAGGGGATTGGGCCCCAAATTCCAAGTGCTTAGGAACCCTGGCCCTCTAAGTCCAGGCCTGCCTATTGATCTAGCATTCACTCTTAATACCAGGATCTGCAAGAGCTCCTCGACAACTCCCCCAAAGGCGTGATCTACTTCAGCATGGGCTCCGTGGTGAAGTCCTCGAAGCTCCCGCTAGCTGTGCGCAGCGACCTGGTGAAGCTGCTGGGCGCGCTGCCCTACACCGTGCTCTGGAAGTTCGAGGAGCCGATCGAAGGGCTGCCGAAGAACGTGCACGTCAGACCCTGGATGCCGCAGCCTAGCATCTTAGGTACCACTTTACAAATTACTATTTTTTTTAACACAGCGAAAGATACACTTGACCCTTATAACAACACTTTCTTGTGCGGGGTCAAAAAAGAGGGGTACTGTAAATATAACATATGTATATGTGTCTATGTGTAGGTATGTCTGTGGCATTGTAGCTCCTAAGCGGATGAACTAATTTGACAGCGGTTTTTTCATCGAAAACCGTCTCGGTCAAGATGGTTCTTAGCTATGCTTAATGAAAATCAAATGTGTTTCTTCTTCAGACGCACCGTATATTTGTATTCCAATAATAAGAAACAGATAGTATTTTGCAACCAGTAATTGCGGTTTAATTGGCCAATTTTATATTCAAACGATCTAACCGGATCTAACTAGGTATACGAGTAATAACAAGCCAGCTTTGAAACAACTAGATACTTAATGCTACGGAAAATTATTGACCTTCTTAAAATGTGGTACCTATACCTACTAGCAAAGTAACACACAAAAAATACGTAATACGTTTCAGGGTTTATTACCGATCAACACTAATATTGTTAAATAGGAACCCTTCTTTTGCGGCAAAATCATGCAATCGTGCAATCTTTGTGTCCGTGCCAAAGCACTGGTAACTCGGGAACACAGACAGTGGATCGGGGGCCTATGATGGTGAGCTCGGGAACTATACGTACATAATGCTTATTAGGATATGAAATTGTGGATATTTGTTTTTTTTTTACTTGAAGACACGTCCTTTCGGTCATTTTTAAAAGCCAGCATAACGAGTCTCCCATCCTTCCCCAGCTCACCCAAACGTGAAGCTCTTCATCACCCACGGCGGCATCCTCTCCTCGATCGAAGCGCTGAACGCCGGCGTCCCCCTCCTGGCTGTACCTGTCTACGGCGACCAGAAGACCAACGCCTTCCGTGCGAAGGAGGCTGGCTACGCGCTGTCCGTCCCGTACCAGCCCTGGGCTCCTGACGCACTGAAGGGTGCTATTGAAGAGATCCTTGGAAATGACAGGTGCGTCAACCCTGGTCCTGTCTTCGCGGAGCAAAAACTCAAAGCCTTCCTTGCGAAGGAGGCCGGCTACACGTTGTCTGTCCCGTACCAACCTGGGCTCCTGACGCGCTGAAGAGCGCTCTTGAGGAGATCCTTGGCAACGACAAGTGAGTCTAATCTCGGTCTAAGGAAAGCAGAAGAATAACGCTTTCCGCGCGAAGGAGGCCGGCTACGCGCTGTCCGTCCCGTCCCAGCCCTGGGCTCCTGGCGCGCTGAAGTGTGCTCTTGAGGAGATCTTTGGCAATGACAGATGAGTCTAAGCCCAGTATACGCGGAGCAAAAGGCCACCGCTTTCCAAGCGAAGGAGGTTGGCTACGCGCTTTCGCCCCGTACCAGCCCTGGGCTCCTGAGTCCTGACGCGCTGAAGGGTGCTATTGAAGAGATCCTTGGAAATGACATGTGAGTCTAATATTGGTCTAAGGAAAGCAGAAGAATAACGCTTTCCACGCGAAGGAGGCCGGCTACGCGCTGTCCGTCCCGTCCCAGCCCTGGGCTCCTGGCGCGCTGAAGTGTGCTCTTGAGGAGATCTTTGGCAATGACAGATGAGTCTAAGCCCAGTATACGCGGAGCAAAAGGCCACCGCATTCCAAGCGAAGGAGGTTGTCTACGCGCTTTCGTCCCGTACCAGCCCTGGGCTCCTGACCGAATGCGCTGATGAGCGCTGTTGAGGAGATCCTTGGCAATGACAGGTGAGTCTATCCCGGTCTACGGAGACCAGAAAGCCAAACGCTTTACGAGCGAAGGAGGCTGGCTACGGGCGTCCCGTACCAGCGCTGGGCTCGTGACGCGCTGAAGAGCACTCTTGAGGAGATGCTTGACAACGAGAAGTGAGTCTAATCCCGGTCTACGGCGATCAGTAGGCCAATGCCTTGGGAGCGAAGGAGGCCGGCTACGCGATGTTGGTCTCGCACCAGACGCTAGGGGCTCCGGACCTAATGTGGGGATGAACATTGTTGAGGACATCCAACGCCTACCGTGCGAAGGAGGCTAGCTACGCGCCGTCTGTCCATACCAGCACTGAACTCCTGCCGCTTTGAAGAGCGCTCGCTTGAGGAGGTCCTTAGTAATGACAGGTGAGTCTACAGAGAAGGTACGGCCGATCACATCACAATTGATGTCATCGCGCTTCTTGAGTTGCAACAACTCAAGACGCCGAAACCAGCCAAATGATGTGAGGAAGAAATCCGCTTTTTATTTACCTGTGAGAACCTCTAGGTAGGACCTGTAATCTGTATAATATTATGCATATCCTTGGATTACGTCCTAAATCAATTTCTGAGTAAAATACTTTGTTTCTGTAGGTATTCCTAATTCTAATAGGCTAATAAGTTGACCCATTTTTAGGGTTCCGTACCTCAAAAGGAAAAAACGGAACCCTTATAGGATCACTTTGTTGTCCGTCTGTCCGTCCGTCCGTCTGTCAAGACCCTTTTTCTCAGGAACGCGTGGAGGTATGAAGCTGAAATTTATATCAATTACTCAGGTCTACTGTCCCTTGAAGCTGTGAAAAAATCAAACTTCTAAGCCAACGCAATCAAAAGATACAGCCGTTTATGCCGCAAATTTTCGACATTTGCAAGGGAATCAAAACCTACAGGGTGCTTCCCGTGAACTCAGAATCTTGAAATTTGGTACGAAGCAACGTCTTATAGCATAGATAAAGGAATAATTACGAAAACCATAATTTTTTTTTTTAATACCTAACTTTGCACCTAATTTATATGGGGCGCTATACATACCAGGTGCAAACTTAACTTAACCACTTAGGGATGGAAAGTGTTTGTACGGAACCCTCGGTGCGCGAGTCCGACTCGCACTTGGCCGGTTTTTTTAATAAGTTTGAAAAGGTTAATAATGCTATAAAGCTAAGGCATGTATTTAAATCGATATCTGTAGGTAGCTATATTCCCTTTTTTCGATAAAAATATTTGAAAGTTTCACCAAAAATACTGACTTGCACACTAATTATGCACACTAAATAATGCGAATTAAATATACCTACTATTTAAAGGTATTTGCAAAACTGTTTTACTGAATATAAAAAAAAAAACTAACCTAACCTAACCCGACCGAGTCGGATCTGATCTTAGTGTGCAGTGCGAGGATAATTAGTGTGCAAGTCAGTATTTTTGGTGAAACTTTCAAATATATCCGATGTACGAACCATATTGTTGGCGTGAATTCGGTTAAAAAGGTCATCTCATTTTGTATGATGTTTAAGTTTTTTTTGTAGGACATGTTCAGTTAATCAATTGTTTTTTTTTTGCACAGCATTAGTTTTTCTGGTATGCATTCAGTTAATTAGTGGAGTTACCTAGTGTGCTGAAAAATTATACAGATGTGTATTTAATAATATCCCTAAAGCTAATAGCTCTAAAAATATACCTATTGTATTGTTTGAAGAAGGATGCGGCCACATATCTGTTTCGACTGCGTGGACCGCCCGGTGCATGCTGCCGCTCAATGCCTTCTTCACTATGTCAGACCTTGAGTCAACTAGCCTATTGTACCTATTGTACGTTATTCCCAGGTACCAGAAGACCGCTCAGCGCCTGTCGAAGATCTTCCACACGCGGCCCGTGGACCCATCCAAGCTCGTCTCGCACTACATCGAGGTCGCCATCGAGACTAAAGGTACATTTTGCTACATATTTCAATAACAATTTCCTACCTCACACTGAGTTGTATTATCCAAAAGAGGCAACCCACACTCTCTGAGGCAGTGTAGATCACTTAAGAGGCCTTATACATTTTTAAATGACAAATATATTGATAATTCAATATATTGATAATGTCTCTGTTTGACCTTGTGGTTGACTGGTAGAGAATGCCTCATGGCATTAAGTCCGCCATTTGTACTTTTACTTATGTATTTTGTGCAATAAAGTTTAAATAAATAAATAATTTAAACCAACTTTTAAAATTGAATAATTCTTTTCTCTGAGTTCTAGATAGTAACAGCGATTTCATGCTTTCTTTGCGTGCAGTCCAAAATACGTTGAAAAAAACAGTTTCGACAATTTCGAGTAGTTTTTCAAACAAAAAATATCAATGAAAAATTCAAACTGTAGGTTTCAAATGTATACCAATAAATCGTAATAGCCCTGTTCTAAGTAGTAACGTTGATAATATGTTAAGAAACATGTTTGATCATAGAGAAACATCTCTAAAACAATTAGTATTTTTTTACGGATAAGGAGCCCTAAGATCAGATTAGATGGTTAGGGGTAGGGGGATCCTAAGTCTCGCAGCTCAGGGGTCTTAATCCGGCCCAGACCTCACTGTTCAGTTCTCTGCAGCATGCCATGTATCACTCCGTTGACGCGGAGACCTTCCCGTAAGCGAGTTTAATTTACTGGTTTTTGACCAGTTGTCGTCGCAGCTGCCGCTATTCGATACGAGGTGTCGCTACTGTCGCCACTTACATTAGTTATTATTTCAGGTGCTTACCATCTGCGCTCACCGGCAAGACACTACGCGTGGTACGAACGCTATATGATCGACCAGCTCGCCGTGGTTCTATTAGCCCTCTACGTCGTCGTGAAGGTCCTTAAAACTATCTTCAGGGCGCTGAAAAACCTAGTCATAAGCTCAGAAAAGAACGTTGTAAAGAAAGATAATAAAAAGAAATCTAAGAAGGCGTAAATAATTAATATAAATACGAAATACGGCTACCTCATCTTCACTTTATTTTACAGGAGTAAACTTTGACGAATGAGCGTTCGAATGGGATTTCTGTTTATTATAATTTACGGAGAAAAAAAGGGATTGTATGGAAATTGGAAAATTGTTAACTGTAAGCTTACTCTATGCTGTAAGTGTAAATCCTTGAGAGATATGTATTTAAATAAGACATATCTATTTCTGGTGTAATAGGGTTTTGTAAATCAATTAAACAATTTATTATTTTATACTTTTTCGTTTCATTTACCCTTCAGTAGTAATAAAAATGAGTTTCTTAACTTCATTACCAGGTGGCGCCACTCAAGTTGAATGAGACTGATAATACACAGATTGAGGCCTGATATCCCATCTGCGATAATAATTTACAATTAATTCAAGACAGATTACGTTTGTCACTTGTTCGACGTTATGAGGCGTAATCACCCATAACAGAATAAGTATGGCAAATTGGGCATAAGAATTAAAAGTTTAAATAAAATAAAAGCTTTGTTCAGTTTTTATTGCTGACTGTACTTTTAGCACAAACTTTTTTTATTTCGTCAAGATGAATCGAATGAGCATAAACATGGTGGGTATATCTTGTTCAAATAGAAGTACCAATGGCCACCTCCTAACTCCATCAGCTCAGCAGCCCGGTTCCATGAAGAGCTTTGCCATTCATGATAGGCAAACACAAGGATACCAGATTTGACCAATCAAACGTCAGGAAGTGAATCAAAATTAGCTCCCAAGATTTGACCCAAACATACAAACATTGCAAGTTTAATAACTTGTAAAATTCCCTTTTGTTTACATTAGTGTGGAACAGCAGTGCCTGCGTATTTAAAAATTAAATCCATTACAAGTATTTTAATGAAAAACCCTCACAAGATCATTAGTGCTCTCAGTACCTGACTAATTGTGTAGGTTAGTTAAAGACAAAATAGCTTAAGAAAGAAATCAATTTATTCCTGATGAAACCATAAAACATAACTACATAAAGGGTGACAGAAATGATTAAAAGAATTATAATAGGCAACTATAATATTATTTTGGCTGTGCCATGAAAAGGACCCATATCAGCATGATGCTCAGAAGTCACCGCTGATCTTCTAGTGAGACCATAGGCCTGTCAAGCCTGTAGGGCTTATAGTACAGACATACTAGAATGGATAGCATCTAAAATTCCTTGTACAAAAAAAAAATATTGCAGTTTAATTACTAAAAAATTTCATAAAAAGTAACAGGTTCTCTGTTCAACAGGTTGTTTTTGTGTCGGCAGCAATAGTCAAGAACTTCACGATTTAAATAAATCTAGTTAAGACACAACCACAATCACAGCATAAGTATACAACCCTCATTAAACCCTCTGGGTTATTATCCCATGTGCATCTATTTGCTAATGGAACTATTCAAACATTTTCAATTTGTATAAGGCAATTTAATTAGATTTCTTAGAGAAAAGGCTCAAATAATGAATATACCAACAATAATTTGCTACAGTATACTAACCACCTCAATTATAATTCAAAATTCAATGTTTTCATCAACATATCAAACAAGGCAAAATGTTCAACAGGACAACAGGGAATAGCCCAAAAGATACAGCGGTTAAGAGGCCTTATTCCTTTTAAAATGCTGATTGTTTAGACATTTTTCTCTATGATCAAACATGTTTCTTAACATATTATTGATGTTACTACCTAGAACAGGGCTATTGGGATTTATTGGTATATATTTGGAACCTACAGTTTGAATTATTAATTGATAATTTTTGTTTGAAAAACTACTCGAAATTGACAAAATTCACCTGGAAAATTCGTTTTTTCTACTTATTTTCGACTGCACGCAATGAACGCATGAAATAGCTACGTTACTACCTAGAACTCGGGAAAAAGTAATATTAACTTCAAAAAGTTGGTTGAAATTATCAATATATTCGTCATAATACGAAAAAAATTTTTTTTAAAAGGAATAAGGCCTCTTAATTAATTACTGATAACTGCTAGGCCAAGGTCCCAACATCAGGCGAAACCAGATTATTCTTTTATGCCAAAAGATTTTCAGCAGGCAATATCATAAAGGCGAATAGAAATAAAAACACGAACTTGTGGAGAAACTTATACTTAATCACGCATCACAATCTTAGGTTGTAGCTTATGAACTAGGTTTATCGCCGTCCACGGCCACGGCCTCCCCGGCCGCCCCTCGGGCCTCCACGGCCTCCGCGGCCTCTGCCGCGCCCGCCGCGAGCTCCACCGCCTCTCGGGAATCCTTCGCGCTTGCCACGGCCCCTCGGCGCGTCGTCTATGAGCAACGTCTCCAAAGGTAAACTATCAGGCAACAGGTAATATCTAATATTGTTTCCACGAATACTTAAGGTCTCCAATTGCATTTCTTCCTTGTTTTTAAGCGTCACTTTTACAGCTTTCAGATGTGTGTTCATGGCGACATCGACGCCTGTGATTGTTCCGTGCACAACGCTTCCGTTTTTTAACTCTATCGTCACTGTTTCGTGACTAAGTTTCATTAAAAACCGTACGAGTTTCATGATTGGGATTAAATTCAGCTAGTTTAGTACAAAAACAATTCCGGCGTCTGCCCGCCTATCCTAACCTCAAACAGCAAACAATGCAAGATGGCGGCGGGGCGGGCGCCAGACTTTTTTATGAAACAACTGACGGTTTACTTATGTTGCCACATGAATAAAACACTGATAGCATTAGTAGATTTTTATGTCTATTATTCTCTTTGAGTATTTATATTTAGACAGGAGATGCCATGCATGGGCGACCCCCTCCGGCAAAATAATTGGTCAAATGGTCAAGCACGTTATATAAAACTACTTAAAGTCACTTCACTGTCATTTTGCATCATTCCGTGTCGCGTGACATTTCTCGTCAAAGATGGTGAATTGTGCAGTATTTTCGTGTAAAAGACGATCCGACACCTCAAATTCGCCACAAGATCGCGTTTCCTATCACAGGTAAGTGTTTTTATTAACTATTAAATGTGTATTGAAGTACAATCTCCATTGAAAGAAAAAACCGTTGAGATACGTAAACGACAGAAAAATGTAAACATAAAACGGTGGTACAGGGGCGAGGGATGTGACAAAGTCAAAACCACGACTCAACATTTGAATGAATCATTCATTCATTCGATCACTGCAGTTCGTTTAATAGTTAGTGTATTATTAGATACTTGCGACCCTCCCGGCTTCGCACGGGTGCAAAACTGATAAATTATGCATGTATTAGGTATACATATTATAAACCTTCCACTTGAATCACTCTATCTATTAAGAAAAACTGCGTCATAATCCGTTGCGTAGTTCTAAAGATCTAAGCATACATAGGGACAAACAGACAAACAGGCAGACAGCAAGAAGCGACTTTGTTCTATACGATGTAGTGATTGAATTTAATAATAGGTGTAGATGTATGTTATTTTTAAATCTTGCAAGGTGAATTAGAAATATTACCTTTCTCTAGACATACGATGTTGAAATTTAATATGAAAATGAAAATAATTCTTTGCTAAAAGTATATCTAGATAAAAGGAACATTTAATGCTGGGCTATGAGTATATGCGTTATTCATATACTATTATTTATAGACTTTATTTCATATTCTTTCCATCTTCACTGCTGCCTCCTTATTTCCTTATTCTTCTTTTCTTTTATAGAATGAGAAATGAGGATATGCCGTAGAAGAACCAAGGTAACCGGCATAGCTCACAGGACTGCACGATTGAAATGGCAATGAGCAAGCCATGTAGCCTGGAGAATCGATGGCCGTTAGGTCAGCAAAGTGCTAGAGTGGCGACCACGTATAGGAAAGCGCAGCGTAGCGAGGGTTGTGACGATTCTTGGGGAGGCCTATGTTCAGCAGTGGACGTCTGTGGCTGATAGATAGATGAATATATTTACTTAATTATAACTTTTTAGGGTTCCGTAGTCAACTAGGAACCCTTATAGTTTCGCCATGTCCGTCTGTCCGTCCGTCCGTCCGCGGCTTAGCTCCGTGATCATTAGTATTAGAAAGCTGAAATTTGGTATGAGTATGTGTATGTATATCGCAGACACAACGGTAAAATAAAATTAAAAAAAAAATTTTTTTTTTCGGTTACCTGTCCAACACCTAAAGCGGGGGTGAATTTTTTTTTTTCTTTTCAACACTGGTGTGTGGGGTGTTGTTGAATAGGTCTTGTAAAAATAAAAGGGGTCTTCTAACATTATTATTTGATAAAGTCAGCAGTTTTGTAAATATTCGCTCCAAAAACAAAAAAAATAGTGTCCCCCCCCCCCCTAACTTTTCAACCACGGGTCAAAAAAATTCGGAAAAATTCATGTTAATGGCATTATAAGTACTTTCAATGAAAACTATATTATTGAACAAAATCGGTCAAGCCGTTTTTAAGTTATCGCCAAATTTCATATTTTTTCTTTAAAAGGTCGTAAGTTGACTTCCAGAAGGTAATAAGTGATTACAGTTTCTAGGGCGTTTACGACCTTTTTATAAAGCTTAAAATCTTTCTTAACGTAAACCTCGGGCTTAAAACAGCAGTTTATTGTGAAGGATGAGCAACTACGGAACCCTACACTGAGCGTGGCCCGACATGCTCTTGGCCGGTTTTTTATTTTATTTTATATGTGGTAATTCTAATGAAATTAATAACAATTTGTTTTATTGTTTTCTCTTTACTCATTATTTACTCATATCTTTAAATCACTTTATATGTTGTTTCATATTAATCACCTTTACTTTTAGATGGGCGTATGTTCTTTTCCTGAAGGTTATATTCACTGACCTCTAAACTACAAGCACGTTGGACTAAATATTCCATAGGGAATGACAGTTGTTTTCAGTGCCCATTCAAAGCATCCTGCGTGAACGTCTACTAAAATTGTCATTTCAGGCAAACCGTTCTTTGATCTGTGAATCTAATATTAGACCCATGGACGCTCACACAACTTGCACATAGCTATCAGCTCCAAAATGGCGAAAATGAAATGGTTTCATTTTAGCAACGACAATATGAAGTCGAGTGTACTTGTTTTAGAAGTCCGTGATTGTTTAAGCCCGAAACAACCGCGGGCGACAGTTTTATTTTACAGTTTAGTTATGCGAGAGTGATAAGGACACAATAAATATAGACAGATATACATAGAAACAAATATATTTATTGGAAAACATCTTCAATATACAGAATTTACAGTTTTCAAATTTCACAATAGATAGTACCTATAAGACAATTCAGTTAATTCATTAAAATGATTTGACTCATTCTTCATAATATATTTGTCCCATCACTATGTTTTTCTTATGTATGCTGCACAGTTACGTGAAAACAGTATCTGTGTGCATGTCATTTTTGATGTGTTGAATTTTGCTGTAGTATGCGTTTATCGCAACAGCAAAATTTGTGTCTGTTGAGTTATTCGTCTTTTGGTGGTGTGCTGCACGTGTTTACCTCACCCCCCGCTAAAATTGGCGAAAAAATTTGTTCGAAGAGTTTACGTTATGACACCTCCATTGTCTATAAATACTCAAAGATTATTCTGTGTTAATTCAACTGAAATGGAAAAAAAATTGTACATCAATAAAATTATACAAAAATCATTAAATAAAAAAACAATCTTGATTGCTTAATTTTCACAGTGGATCACTTATAATCCATCTCCATAATAAAATATTGCTGGCATCTGCTAGCAGAAAATTAAAGATGACATAAATCATACAAGTCTTTGAGCCTTGTCAAAAAAGAAAAGTCTCGGTGAACTTAATAATATATTTTATTACACTAGCCAGACATTTATTTGCTTGAGAATGTCTCAAGAAGATCTAGCAACTATAGTTGCAGAGCCGGAATCTGAGGCTGAATTAGTAAACAAACCGATTTTTGCACGACTAGTGTTCACTCAAGAGCAGGTAAAAAGCAGGAACAAAATAAGTACATATTTTCATCACGAGGTCATCCGTCCATCTATTCGGGGGCCGTCCAATGCTGGGGTTTTTTATGTGCGGTTGCCACTCCACAAGAATTTGCTGTCTGTTATGACTGTTTATACTGTAGATATATATAAAAATGTTAACAAGTTATTCAGCGACCACCATATTGAGTAATTCACCTATTTTTAGAAAATGTTGTCAATATACAGATGCCGATATTTAATTGCACAATTTTGTAACTGTATGCATATTATGTTCAGGGAAATTGATTTTCCATTAGGCAACATTACCATCAGCGCCAAGAGATTTGTTCACATAGTAGTTTGATCGATATCGCCGTAACCCCGTAGATTCATCACAATGGATGTCATGGACGATAATGTACTTTCGGTCACCGCCGAGTTCTCGGTAGAGAAAGAAGAGGAAACACCCGAAGAAACACAAACTGAGACAGGCAACCGCGAAATTCACGCAAAATTGTCGTTTACGAAAGAGCAGGTAGTCTCGTCTATGTCCTGAGACGACTATAAAACTTGTGAATCTTATAGCTGTTTTTGTTTGTATAATTATTGCACTATGTAATTTGCTTCATGCCTCAGTTAGAATATGTATCTTTCTTGTTGCAGGAAGATGACTTACGCCACGCGTTTAATCTCTTGGACTACAACGGAGAAGGAAAGATTAAGGCCGCAGACTTCAGAGTTGCTATCAAAGCTTTAGGTTATTAAAGATTTCGCTTAGACATCTTTTCTTCGTAGAATCAGGGATAGATTTGTTGAAAACGAATTCACCTTGCAAAGTTATTTACAATTTTGTTTCTTCAGTTACAATAAAAACAACAATACTTTATTGCACACCAATTAATTTAATTTATGAGAAATCTTAAATTAAAGAATGGTAGACAATAGACGGCCTTATCGCTAAAGATCTCTTCTAGACAACCTACGTATTCAAGTCTTCATTCTTTTGTCATTAGGTAATTTATTGGGTCTCAGGTCAATTGCTGGTCAGTTTATGAGTAAAAAAAACGGAAAACAAAGAAGCATCCACTGCTAAACAAAAAAAACACAGCTTTTATTTTAGTACTCATATTAGTAGATGGTTTTTATGTATTCTCCTATCCAGGTTACGAACCTACAGCTGAAGAGCTGCAGCACATGATCAACAGCGTCGATAAGGGAGGCTCCGGAAAGCTCAGCTTTGAGAACTTCCAAACGCTGCTCATGCGCAAGGTCATGGCTCTGGACACTGATGGCGACATCATGAAGAGCTTCCGACTCTTTGACACGGATGACACCGGTACTTTTGAATATTTTTCATTTCTGATTAGACTTCTGCCTTGCCGGGACTCCACAGCGTCTTCACCAGCCACCTTATTAAAACAAATCAGATTGAAATGTAAGCTGATTCACTTAATAACGTTTGGCTGCCACATTTTTATATTAGATGGGTAACTGGCGAAGCTGTCATGGGGCCCCAGTGAGGCTGAATTCTTAACTTCGAAAAAGAGGCGCTTCTCACGTCAATACGTATGTGTCTTGTTCATATTTATACCATACAAATACGTCATTAATTTAAAAAAAAATTTGAGCCTACTTGTCTTATCAACAACATTTGTATTGTATTTTGGCGTTAGCGACGAGTTATAGATGATTATTTTAACCAATTTAAACATGCCGTTCGTTTGCATTCTTTTAATTGAAGTATAAATAACGCTTTATTTAAAGGGTCAATATCTTTTGAAAATTTGAAGACCGTCACTGAAATTCTGGGTACGTACCTCACAGATGAGGAGATACAAGAAATGATGGACGATGCTGATAAAGACTACGATGGTGAAGTAAGTAACACTTTCTTTTTATTATAAATTTTCCTAATACATATTAACATGTAAGAGATTTTGACATGAACATGTTTGTTACTTATGAATGCTTTAATCGTCGAACAGATTAATATGAGGCTTGAAACATAGAATAGGCGAGGCCACTGGGAAATTTTATTTAAGACACCATTGTACTTAAAAAGACGTGCTTAAAAAAAAGGTACGGCACTCCGGCTAGTGATACTTTCTACGTCACTGATTAGTTGCCACGTAATAGTAACAAAATAAATATTTTAAAAAATATTTGCGGCCAGTGGTACAAAAAATATATGCATGTACAGTCGAGTTCATTTACTTCTACACACTTACGAGAACAAAAATATCTGAACACGACTTTAGGGTTTTATGCATTACAATATTTCATGTTCTTTGACTATCTATATGGAATCGCGAGTATTATTAATTAAAAATTAAAATCATTTATTTCTCGACCAACATGGATCAGTTTTGTTAGTAATTAAATGAAATAAGTACTTATAAACTATTGTTAGTAACATAGGTAGGTATTTAATTATAATTATATCTAACCGCTTTGTTAATGTGCATCATACAACAATGGTTTACATACTCACAGTCTAAGCGCTCGGCAATCATCTTCAGGACGCTGTTGGCGCTGGCCCGAATCCTGCGCACCAGGGACGTACATCGCTTGCGCATAGTCGCGTGAAAACAATCCACTTGCGCTTCTGCGAACATTCCTGATGCACTGCAGTATCGTGACAGCCCCATCAGCACCCTGAACGCATTGTTAAATTGCACTCTAAGAGCACTGTACTGTCTTAGCGTGTAATTAGCCCACAGTCCGCTTGTATACAGGGATTTAAAATAGGCTTGGAAAAGATTAACCTTCGCTTCTTTGGAACATTTAACGAATCGACGAGCGATCATGTTGGCTCTCACAGACAGCGCTCTTCGTTCCCGCTCAATGTCGGTATCGTCTTTAAGGTCAGAAGTGATAATATGTCCCAGATATTTAAATTGTGACACTACCTTGAGCACCTTGCCATTTAGCTTTATGGGCGGGACATCTGGCGTGCATTTATTTCTGACCTTAAAGACCATACATTCACTTTTCTTTACATTGTAAAGCAAACCGTGGCTACATCGTTCACAGATGCCGATCAATTTCGCTATACCACACGGAGAGGCGCTCAGCAGCACCATATTGTCCGCGTAGCTAAGATTATTTACGCATACCCCATCTATATGACACCCGACATGGGTGCTGCTGAGCTCCTCTATCAGTCCGTTTACATACAGGTTGAAGAGCTTGGGCGAGGTCAACCCCCCTGCCTCACTCCGCACTCCAGCCTGTATGCGTCCGAGACAGCGCCTGCCCATTTGACAACATTCGATTGGTTTTTGACCCAGAATTTAAAGATATTATTTAATTCAGGTGGCACGTGAATGTCATTTAGTTTTTGCCAGAGGATGTCATTAGTTACCAAATCGAATGCCCTTGATAAATCCAGGTAGCATGTGTACACATTTGTTTGTCGATCTGTGTAGTATTTGATAGTATGCTTTAAACCCAAAATCGCACTTTCCGTCGATAAACCCGGTTTAAAACCAAATTGACTATCGTGCAATTTAAGATACGGTTCAATTTGGAAATTAAGCACACTATCAAACACCTTGGCTAATATGGTAGCCAGAGAGATTGGCCCATAGTTGGACTTATCGCTAATATCACCCGTTTTATTTTTCACTATCGGCACCATCACCGTTTTCATCATGTCAGCAGGTAGGTACGAATGGCCTATGCAAAATGTATACAACATCGCAAGTACTCTCGGCAAGTGTGGACCGGCATGTTGAAGGTGCTTTATACAAAGGCCGTCGTGGCCAGGAGACTTGCCCCTTATGCTACACTATTCTCTATGCTCTGTATGGATTGACAGAACCAACCAAGCAATCATAGCGTGATGGATGACGCTGCATGTGTCGCCTGTCATTCCGGACTCCGGAGTAGTAGCATTCCTCGTTTCCTTATACTTATACCATGTTAAAAAAATATCATCCAGAAGCCACCCAGGGCCGGCCTTAGCCATAGAGACGCCCTGGCCGAGTTATTCATAATTTGGCGATGCGGCGTCCTTGGCGCCCTAGTCCTGGTTAAAGAAAGGCCCTTTAGGAGCCAGTAACCCGGGGGGCCGCCTCGGTCAAACCCTCCTAAAGCCGCCACTGAAGCCATCTGAGTGACCTGACCACCAAAATTTATATTGTCTAAAAATTCGCTTACTAGCCTATTTATAGTTCTTTCCTTTGTTTTAGGTTTCCGTGCACGAATTCATGAAGATGATAAAAAGCAGTGTTAACATCGTAACTCCTTAATTTGTAACTGTTAAAATATTGGTTAATAATATTAAAATATCGAATGATAAAAACCTTTTCTTGACATTCATAGGAGATATTTTGAATTTGCTGTAGCAACATTGGTAGAAAAAAAGGTACTTGAATTTGCTTTAGCAACATTGGTAGAAAAAGGTACTTTAAATAGACAAATTTCCTTCTAATTAAAATTAAATTATAGAAAACAAGTATATTATTTCCTTCATTATTTCAATGGTATTTTTTTTTATATTTCAAAATATGTTTATGTACAGTCGCCATCAGACATATCGTAGCATTTAAGGTATTCATAAATATCTGAACACGACTTATTGACTGGGCGTTACAGTACATGTTCACATATTTATGAACGCTTTATATGCTGCGATATATCTGATGGCGACTGTACAAAATAAAATGGTGCATTTGAGTTTGCGACCTGAATTTCGGACTGCATAAATTGTAGTAAAATTAGATATCGCATATAAAAAAACCTTTTTAAAATAATTGGTGGAACAGTATTGCCAAGCTGAAAAAAAAGTACGTCAAATTGACAAGTTGACAACGACTTTTCTTTAAAATATAAACGTACGTCCTATCGTTTGTTATGCTTTTACTTTACTATTTCTTTTCAGCGAAAAAGCTACCTTGTTGTTAACTAAAATCAAGAAAAGTTGAAAGAAGTATCTAAAGATGGGTAAGTTTGTAACTAGAACTAGAATGTGTATGTTTGAATACTACTTAATGACATGCCCAGTTTGATCAATCAATTACATTTTCAGACGCTGACGAATTAGCATTAGTGGAAAAATGCGAGAATTTAATGACGGCAGTTGTCGAGACGCGCAAACAGTTTGGAAGGAAATGCATAGACTACCACCATAAGACTTCCCGCGTCGAAAACCAGTTGCTCCAGCTGAGGTTAGAGAGCTTCGCCAACTACGAAAAAAGAAAGCTTCCTCAGTTCAATATTGACGACATGGCTCTCAACATCGAGGACATTAAGGTGGAGATCATGGAGAAACAGTTGAGGATCGAGAATTTGTGTAAAAGACTCAATGACACTCAAGAAGTGCTGTTGCAAGTGCAGAATGATAATATCACCAGAAGAATGCATCAGCCCGTCACGATAGAGACTTTAATGGCACGCGCTAAAGCGAAGCATGGAGAGCAAAGGCCTGGCATGCACATGTAAGGTCCGCAAGCACCGGTATCATGTCATGCATGCTAAATTTTAGCCCTAAGTTATTTAGTATAGTTTAAAACGCATAGGTGACAGGGAAGTATTCTTTTTAATACTTAGATATATCTTTTTACTTGTACATTCATTTACAAGTTAGGTTGCTATCCCTGTACATGATTGAATTCCATGAGCATAGGTTTACTCATTTGCGGATAGCAAGAGATGTCATGTGTCATGAACAAAAAACTACACAAATGCTATGGCATCCATGTTATATTTACAGTATTCATGTTTGTTGCAATCATGAATGTAGTTAAACATCCATGGGAAAAATGGCTATAACTTTTTAGTTTAGATTGGTAGTATAAATATATGAAAGATACTTCAATAACTGTGTTTAGTGAAAAAGTAAAGGTAATAATGCAGATTTAACCCCTCATATACTTAGGCACGGATCCGTGCGGGATATTTCAACCTTACATTAAAATATCAGTTTATTTAAATTTTTGACATTGTATACAAGGGGTTCAGAATCAGAATCAGAAATAATTTATTTGTTAAACATAGGTACAGGTTATGAGGTGACATGTTGTTGCGTTTCAATACAGATGACCAATTTATCTAAATCTAATCTCTGCTCTCATGCTGGACATATTTATTGGTATTTCATGGGTCACCTACAATCAATGTGAACTGTGCTGTGTAATTCAAATTCAATGTAGTTTATTGTCAATATTAACTTATGTACTTGTCACACCTGATATTGTCTATCTTAACCTTTTGTACACCCCAGTCGTCATATCACATCACACCATCGGAAAATTGTGCCATCTAGTAATATCAAAATTTCAATGAAATGATAAAAAGCTTTGCAGTTTAACCCACTACAAGTGTTATTAAATCCTTGTTAATTTTGGAGCACTATTTATTTTTTCAGCTGTGACGTCTGGGAAGCAGTTAATTTCTTTACTGCTTAGTATTAAAAAGGTTAAAACCTGCATTATAATTATGAGTTATATGGAGAAGCTCAATGTTTCTGTGGTAACACACATTTTCGTTGCAATGCTCCTAGTACATATACTATTTACCTTTTTTAATATTTTGTAAAAGATTAGGTATAGACTGTTATTATCCAAGAGTAGATTTTCAGAATAGTTTATTAGAAGATTTGTATAGGAAAATGAAGTCAAAACTTCAGTCTGCCTTATTACTGTTACTGTGACTTGACAGGGCATTTCAGTATTGACCAGTACCTCGAAAAGTAATCCAAAATAAACATATCTATAAATTAAGTCGCTTGAAATTGAAGGTATACTTTGCTGTGCATGTCATACAAAATATATGAAATGTTCAAAAATTTTAATAAACCTATCCTTAAATATATTATGTTGATGGGACTTTTGTTTTATTTATCCAATTTCACCATTTTTAGGTTGATGGCTTGATACTCTTAATAGACATTAACAATTGTGCACTATAGAAATGATACCTCTGGGTGAAAGTGTATCGTAAGGACCCCTACAATAATTCATTCCGTTGAGCTGCGATTGCATTGCTGAAAAGCATTTATGGAGGGGCTACGGAACCCAACAAACTACTAAGAATATGGCCCGACGTGCTCTTTGGCGGGTTCTTTTTTGAACGGAACAAACTTTTTCAATTTCATTTAAGTGACGTCCAGACGGGCCAATTCGGATGACCAATTGCATCCTTCACGTGGCAGATAATACAGGGAGGTCAGGGAGTCACCCTATCGATTAATACCATTATATTATATTTTACTGTCACCTTTGACCGTGTGCCTATACAGATTATCGTTATCTTTTCTTTGCTTTGAGACCTAACCGAATGCCGTTGGCCAACGTTATCGCTACGTCTAAAACATACTTAAAATCTACCATAAAGTTATACTCGCCAGACTAAAAATTTCTTGATCATAAACAATAGTTAATATGTCATGAATAGTAGTCTTTATAGTTGTATTTTTACTCAAAATTCACACAAAATTTTGAAATAGAAATGATTGAAATTAATGTGTTTTCAACTTTTGCAAATAAATAAAATCCTTTGTGGCTTTATTATATTGCGTTTGGTTTTAGCCTATTTCCAGCCGGAAACTTACTTTTGTTTTCCTTTCCTTGACAACCATATGAAGTAAAATTCGGTATATCTATCTGTCACACTGTGAATAAAAGCACTCAAAAGTATTTTCATATTTTTTAAATACCACCCTTGTGATGTCTGGTCTTCAAAGCGTATTTAAGAAGCACTGCGTCATTCCTGATGTTATAAATACAGCGCCTTCAGAGCTGCTGAATGTTCAATATTCCAGTGGCATTAGTGTTGACACGGGAAAAGAGCTAACTCCAACACAAGTCAAAGATAAACCTGTAGTGAAGTGGGCGGCAAAAGAAACTGAATATTATGTTCTGGCCATGGTTGACCCAGATGCACCCAGTCGTGAGAAACCAAAGTTCAGAGAATGGCATCATTGGTTAGTCGGCAATATTCAAGGTGGCGACATGAATAAAAGTGAAGTATTGTCCGATTACATTGGATCAGGCCCACCAAAAGGCACTGGTTTACACCGCTACGTGTATTTGGTTTATAAGCAACCTGAAAAATGTGATTTTTCTAAAATCCCAAAATTGCCTAGCAACTCCGGCGACAAGAGGGGCAACTTCTCTATTGCCAAATTTTCACAACAATTTAAATTGGGTTCTCCCGTTGCTGGAAACTTTTATGTTGCTCAATGGGACGATTATGTACCCAAACTATATGCACAGCTAAAGGGTTGACTGTTTCATTATTATAAAATAGTATGCAGAAAAATTCGTGAATAGTAATCCTGCATACATTTATAAGTAAACGTGCGTTTGTCTATGGTTTCGATCGATAACAATTTCCGCCTCCGCGTGACATTCTCATTTTTTCGGTCCGCCATATCGTCCGCCATTACATTTCTGGAGTTTGCGTAAATTGGTCGTTGCTGTGTGCGGTCATCAAACCACATCGGTTATCAGTGACATTAATTACGTGCGTCGTGTCGCAGCGTTTCGTTAGAACAAAGAGCCTCTACGTTCAATCGTATGTCCATCCAGAATCTCAACACATTCGACCCGTTCGCCGATGCTATCAAAAGCTCGGAAGACGACGTTCAAGATGGATTAGTCCACGTCCGAATCCAGCAGCGGAACGGGCGCAAGACGCTAACGACGGTGCAGGGCCTGTCATCGGAATATGACCTGAAGAAGATCGTGCGGGCATGCAAGAAGGAGTTCGCGTGCAACGGGACCGTGGTCGAGCATCCCGAGTACGGAGAGGTGCTTCAGTTACAAGGCGACCAGCGCGAGAACATTTGCCAGTGGCTCACCAAGTCTGGGCTCGTTAAGCCCGAGCAGCTGAAGGTGCACGGCTTCTAAGCCGCGCAGCTGCTGTCGCCCGCCGACCTAACATGTCCGCATCGTGAAATCATCATAGTCCTCTAAATAAAATGAGAACGTGCGCGTTATAACCCTATCGAATATGTATTTAGAAAGCACCGATGTTTACAGAGAAAATCGTACGACGAGGCTTCGGCCTCCCGCGCCCTGTGCCTTTGACTCCCGTGTATAATAAAGTAAATATTTTCAAGTGACGCTCGCGCGTTTCTGAAAAGCTTTAGTTGCAATTGTATGCCGAACGAAATAGTAATAATCACTTTGTTTTTTACGACATTAATACTTATTAAATTGCTGTAATGATTATATGATGTGTCTCAATTAAACATGTTTTTCTAAGAAAACTGGTTTCTTTTTGCCACGGGTGCGCTCCTGATAACGGGATCTCAGTGGAGACAGGTAAATAGTGAAAGTAGCTGCCAACGGTTTGTGTTAATTCTTAATTGTCACGCAACGCAGACACTGCAGATTTTTTGTTGCTATACGACCTTGTTACATTAAAATTAAATACATGTACGTGCTATATGCTAAGTAGCCCTTAGACATTTATTACGCTAGATTTCTTATCATTAACTATTCATTAAAGAGCACGTTTCATTTTGACGCAAGTTATCTTTAGTTCCATTTGTTTTAACTTTAATTTATTGAGTCAGTTAATGTAATGACTTACATTCTTGGTATATGTTTGAGATAACTTTGTTAATGAGTAAACAGTTAGTTTCCTTGCGTCTGACATTGATAATATGACGCATAGCGTAGACTCGACCGCTCTTCGGCGCGTGAGTCATACCTCAAATTAGGAAACGCTAACGTTGAGGACAACTACTGTGATGGATGATTGATGATCGATCACGTACCTAGCTACTTTGATCAAATCGATAGTTATATTAGTTATTGTTTTTAAATTACTAGGTATTTGCGGCGTTGTTCTCATCTAAGAAGGTCGTTTTATTTCTCTCTCATTCATACATTAGTTGCGAGGGCGAGAGAAGAGCAGGAAAGTCATGATTCTGATTATCTCACGTGCAATTGTCAGGAATGGCGGCGGTAATTGCCGCGCAACATTTCGGGCCACAGTACCTAAAGAAGAGCTCCATAGGCGTTCAAAACATGACGGGCCGTTCCTGACAATTTCTCGTGTGTAAACCGCTTGATACAATAATGTGAGTCGAACTTTGTGTGGGAGTAAAGTACCAACCCACTAACGGGAATTTCTCCGCGCCAAAGAAGGCATTAGGCTTAACGATACATAACTGAGGCTACTCCCAACAATACGTAATACCAAGTAATACATTTTGTTTTTTTTATTTAGCCTGTATGTGTGTCCCACTGCTGGGCAAAGGCCTCCCCTCTTTCTCGCTGAAGAGTAAGTTCCTGCAAAACGTTCTTGAATGCGTACAGGTCATCCCGCCATCTCCTTTTCGGTCTGCCTCTGCTTCGGTAACCATCCTGCGGTATCCACTCAGTGGATAGTTTGGCTCAACGTTCCGGATGCATTTGGCAGACATGTCCTATCCAGTCCCACTTAAGCCTGGCTGCCTTAACACCCACATCTGCAATACCTATTTTGGAGCGCAGTTCAGCGTTTCTGATACGATCAGTCTTACGAACTCGCAAGTATGCTGTGTAATAATTATATGTACCTAATAGCTATTACCTATTATAGATACCGTTTGTGCTCTCTTCGGCTCACTAGACAGCTTGTTTGTAATTTGACTTGAAATAAATGCTACTAGTCAGTCTCTGGCTACATTAGAAAAACACCAAGCATTACTTACCTATATCTAAAACTTTAGTAATATTAGCACTTTACCATATTGGATTGGCAGCGTGTGACGTCATAGGTAATTAAACTCCGAGCTAAGTCGATGACACTTCCCGTTCCATGTAGCTAGTTGCCTTATGTGGTCAAATCATCTTACAACCTTTGTTTACTTTTAAACTTATACTGAATTCAATTTTAAAAGCAGCAGCCAGGTACTAATAATAAAAAAAAACTGGTTAAGTTTATTTTTGTGTAAACTTATTTCCGACTACTTTTCTGTAAAAAAACATGAACTACTCTACAAAACTATTCTAAACAACCCAAACCCAGTAAGGTTTAGATATTTTATTACAGTATTCTTATGACCAGTATCCGATTCCATTATTGTAGTCATGTGAACTAAAAATACGCGCAGTTTCATTTTGATGTAATAGTTAAAATTTAATTAATCCATTATATGTGACTCGAAAATAGTTGGAAGGGTAAAACTTTACTCGTTTACAGAGAAATATGTGGAGTGATGATCTGCTCCAGGACCACTGGAAGCCGTTAGTTGATTGTTGTGGACAACCGAGGGCAGGCCTTTGCCCAACAGAACAGTGGACGTCTTTTGATATGATATACATATAAATACATGCAGTACAATACAACACATCACCAATGTATTCATGGAATAGGTAAATAAAACATTTAATTTAAGTATTTTTAAGTCAACAATTTAATATTAGAATAAGAATTTTCTGTGCCATTAAATAAGTGGTTTTCCACTGCCCCTATTTTTTTACTTAATATTTATTTACTGAAACTACATTTGTAACAAGAACATATCAATGAAAAATTCAAACTGTAGGTTTCAAATATATACCAATAAATCCCAATAGCCCTGTTCTAGGTAGTAACATCAATAATATGTTAAGAAACATGTTTGATCATAGAGAAAAATGTCTAAACAATCAGCATTTTAAAAGGAATAAGGCCTCTTAATTGTCAATGTTCAATATTGTGCTTATATTATAAGCCTTTCCTTGTCTTATATGTATATCTTGTTTACACCATGTGAATCATACAGCGGGATCTCATCCAGCCATAGTAAATGTAAGTAATATTACATGGAAAATTACAAGAATTGACAATTAAGAGGCCTTATTCCTTTTAAAATGCTGATTGTTTAGACATTTTTCTCTATGATCAAACATGTTTCTTAACATATTATTGATGTTACTACCTAGAACAGGGCTATTGGGATTTATTGGTATATATTTGAAACCTACAGTTTGAATTTTTCATTGATAATTTTTGTTCGAAAAACTACTCGAAATTGACAAAATTCACGTGGAAAATTCGTTTTTTCAACTTATTTTCGACTGCACGCAATGAAATCATGAAATAGCTACGTTAGTACCTAGAACTCGGGAAAAAGTATTATTCACATCAAAAAGTTGGTTAAAATTATCAATATATTCGTCATAATATGAAAAAAATAAATTTTAAAAGGAATAAGGCCTCTTAACAATCATTATAATTTTGTAGCTCTACTGAAAAGCAGTACAAGTCATATATGAATCAGGTACAAAGAATCACAACTATGACATCGGTTAAATTATTATATGTCGGCTAATTAGGACTTAAAAAAGTGCTCTTAACCACCTAAAGAAGCACAAATCGAAAATGTGCTTGGGGTTGGCCATTGACATGCTGAGTAGAGGATATTGTCCAGGTAGCAGGTCCTTACTGGATATGGAGGCCCAGGACAGAAATGCATGGAGATCGCTGGAGGTCGCCATTACCTTATAGAGGGTTCTGGTGTGGTGATAAACTAAATAATTAGTTATTAAAATAAAATAAAGTTTGTAGAAATGTATCTCAGCATGCTCCGAAATAAGGCTTCTTTATTGTTACATCTGACTTGTAACCATTCAAAAATGGCTACTCCTTTATCTTCACCAAGGCTCACACAACTGATATTTCTCAATGCATTCAATAAGCCACCCAATGGGCAGTGCCTTTAGATGGGACATGTTATACAGCGGCTCATACATATCTTTATATATTATGTAGTGTGAACAATTCACCAGTTTGCCATCATGTTTTGCATGGTATGGAATTAGTTTTTCAGCATCTGGTATAGATTCTGGATTAGGAGCCCTACGGAGAGCAACACCGCCTGCATCTGTTACTAATTTACTTAATACTGCTTTTGTTACTTCAATTTTGTCTGAAATCTTGTATTTCATGTTGAAGTTGTGGAAGTAGAAGTGACAGCCGTTGAAAATGCCGGGGAGCTGCTTATATTTGTTAAGGCGCGCATTTCTGGGGCCTCTGTAGGTTTTTGTACCAACACCGAGGACCTCATATTCTTCAAAGGGTTCCAAGTTATCGTCTGTTGAAGCTGTGATCCATTTTGATGTTACAATCCAGACATTATTCACAATGCCCTGTAAGACATCCAGACTGGAAATGCAGATTCCCTCGTCAGCATCAACCACAAGATGCGTGACTTTTGGACTAAATTTTGTTTCAATATGAAGGTTACTGTGATGCTTAATAAGTGACTTGAGCTTGTTGTGGACCGAGCGCTGCTGTGATACACAGTACACCTTTATATCCTCACGATCGAATTCTATTTGCCTCTGTACTAGTTCCAAATCAGAACTTTCTTCTGTAATTATTCTCTTATCAGCTACGCTTTCTATAATTGCTCTTATTTCTGGAGTAGCCAGGGTCAGTGGTGTCTCTCCTTTGCAGTTTCTAGCATTAATATCCGCTCCATAAATAACTAGTTCCTTAGCTATGTCTGTTTGTTTGTACCGGATAGCTTCATGAAGAGGTGTTTCGTTGCCCTGCCCGGGGACATTAACTAGTGCATGGTGGCGTAACAAAAGCTTAACTAAATCTAGTCGTCCATTCTGTACCACCTCATGCAGAGGTGTCCAGCCGGCATTATCTTTAGTATTGATGCTTGCACCTTCATCCAACAGTTTGGCTGTTTTCTCAGCGTTTCCGAGTCTGCAGGCGATGTGTAGCGTTGTCTCACCTTTGTTGTTTCTTTTCTCGAATGCCCTGCTTGATTTAGATGCATTAGAAGCTAATGATACCATAGAACTATTTAAGACTTTGTCTTGTTTGGTGGCTGGCGTTCGTTTCGGGGCTTCGGAGGTGTTCAGCGGAGCGGTATTTAACACAGACTCAGTCTTAGCGTTGGCGACCATATTCGTATCCATGGATTCAACATCAGAATCGTGCAAGTTATTTTCCTTGAAAGGCTCGAACATTCTAGACAAGTTCTTAGCAGCGACAACTGCGTTGTTTAATTTGTTATCTGACCAAGTTTTGCAATCTTCGAGAGATACTTTACACTTCGGACAATGCGATAAATTTTCGAAATGGTCTGAACAAATTAAATGAAAACATTTACTTAACGTCACAGGATTTTTACAAAACTCCTTGCATTCTTCACAAAACAGACATTTGTTCATATCGTCCAGAGCCTGTAGGAAAGATTCCATATTTATTATTTGTCTGTAATTTCCAGTCACAATTTAGGCGGGAAAACAACCGAAAATCCACAATATGGACCTGACACTCCTGACACTGACAAACTGTCAGCTTTACAGCTTTGTTGTAGGAAAAAAATCGTAGTTCAAGTTTCAAGACAAAACTAAACACAAATTAATTTGTTTCTTTTTTATTCAGTTACAACTACTTAGAATGAAATTTTTGTGGTTGCTAAATTATTTGAAGAAAAAACAATATTTCGTTATGAAAATTATTGTATTTATTAAAGTATACGTTTTCTCTATCAGTTCGAAATACTTCTTAATGCAGTAACAAAACGTTCAACGTCATAAAATTGACGTTCACAGTTCACAGTTTGACTTTGACGTTTCTAATTTGTTGCAAATGCTCTATTACTATTAGTCAATACTTTCGAGACTTATCGTAACAGAATTATAACAACAGACGTGAAACTCACCATGTTTTGATTTAGTATCATATCGCCACTGTTGTTTCATAAGATATCTAATAATTTGCATACAGGTACAAAGACTTCCTATTTTAGTTATGACAGCACACAGCCTATTACTCACATGTTGGTTTTCAACTAATTTTGCAGGCTCCCTAATAATTTTGGCACTAGATTTAAGAATAGCGGCACTAGTCTTTTCGTAACTGTTAAGTTTGCATGGATGGCTGTATTTGGGGCAACTGTTATACGCAACACTTTCTATTATATATTTCCTAAAGGCATATTCGTAATTTCGGAAGTAGTAAAACCAATTAGAAACTGTTTATCTGTACTGTAGTATAATTCAGCATTATTAAATTATCAGTAAAATGTCTCATACATTCCAAATGAATGCCAAGATATTGATATTTTACTTTATAGAGCAATTCACAAAATAGTATTAAAATATGAGAGACATTTTAAACTGTGCAGCCTTTTGTTATATTTGTATTATTTTTTAGACATTGATTGTGCTAGAATTAATCTAATACCATCACAAATATAACATGCTCAAAAATCCAGTCTTAAAACAAATTCCATTCTGCATAAAATATCAAATTAAGTTATTGTAAGTAGTATACTAGTACTTACTTATTCACACATTTATTTCTATTATAGCAATAAAATGTTAACTTGACTTGGCAGTGGCAATAACAGACATCCGTCTGTATATGAATTAGGTATTAAAGTTTTCAGACAGGTTTTGTGATTGCCAAGCTATACAATTTTAGTAAATCTATGCTGTAAAGCTTCTGTGAACTCAAAAGAGTTAACACTTTCGTGCAAGCACTGATAGCATGCCTCTGGCCCACAGAAACAAGAAACCATGCAACTTCTATGGACATTGTGCTAATATGACTTAGTAATCCAAAATCATACTTCCAGGAGTAATTCAGCAAGATGTCAGACAAGCTGCTGACACTGGGGCAGCGTGTGAAGGTGGTTGGGAAGGATGTGAAGGGTTCCGTGGCTTACGTGGGCTACCCGACCTTCGCAACCGGCAAATGGATTGGCGTCATCCTTGACGAGCCCAAGGGCAAGAACAACGGGACCGTCCGCGGACATGCCTATTTTACTGTAAGTGGTTGATTTTATGTTATATTCAAATTTGTATCATCGTAAAGTTTATGGGCTCCGTTTTCCACACTTCGCTTGAGTGTATTCGGGTTGTTGTGCATACATATAGTCCAGCTAGGGGTCTAGCCCGCCTTACTCCATTCAGAAGGGCAGGATTCGCCTGTTGTCTTTGCAGGCTTCTCAAAGTGACCTTGGTTCTTTGAGGATTGAAGGAGCCTAATTCTTGTCGGCGTAGCTGATGATGTATGTAGCCGTCTGCATCTAATCCTATCCGAGGCCATGTCCTTGTATTCCTTATTCAATAAATATCAAATTTGAATATTTGTAACTTTGATTATTTGTAACATACTTCATTATTTTGTATAATATTTACTAGGATAAGTATTGTATTTTTCACCAGTAAAATTATAAGGGCCAATACGCACTCTCGACTAGTCGCCGGCTACTGTGACTTTATATAGTTTAAATCAGTGTTTACGCACTTGGTCGCCGGTTGCCCAGGCGACTCGGCGACTCGCCGCGTAATGGCGGTAAAGAAATGTACAACTTTGTTACGAAATGCAATAAATTCTTAAACTAAATCTGATGTGGGTAATTTTTACATTTTAATTAACAATAATAGGATATCGCTGAGGTTACAATGATATTGAGGGTAGTACTAATTTATGCTATTATTTTAATTTGAAGGTGGTTTTACATTTAGTCCCTGACTGAAGCAATAAATCGTGTTACTGGTGTTTTGGGCAATTTTATACTTTGACATAATTAATTTTATTCTTTGACGTAATTTATTTATTACTATACATATGTGAGTAAGTGCTTTGTGAGAAAACATCGGATCACGTAACTGAACAATTAAATGCAACAACATGTTTATGGGACAGATAGAACCCTTCAATTTAAAAGGGAACTGGACACAGTATGTTGAGCGTTTAGAGCAGTTTATGATTTTAAATAGCATACCAGATGAGCTGCAAGTAGCTACCTTGATCACTTTAATGGGGAAGGATGCTTATGAGTTATTAGTGCAGCTGTGTTCTCCTGACCGACCGTTAATGAAAACCTTTGCTAACCTAGTGAATGTGATGAAGAACCATCTAGAGCCAAAACCGAACATGCTGGAAGAAAGGTACAAGTTTAGACAACGGACACAGAAATCTGACGAGTCAATCATGGACTATGCAACAGATTTGAGGAAAAAGACACAATACTGTGAGTTTAAGGATGTTGATAGTCAGTTATGTGACCAATTTCTCTTCGGGCTCTTTGATGCTAACATCAGACGAGGTCTTCTGGAGAAAGACGGTATGACATTTAATAACGCAGTAGAGCAGGCGTTGTCAGTGACAGGAGCTTTAGACAGTGATGGAAAATCTTTCCCAAACAGCTTCCAAGATAGGCTTCAATTGTCTCCTTCACAAGATAGAGATAGCGACAGTCCAGTAGAATGCTTGTGCATAGACCAGTGCAATGGTAGCAAATCAACTTGCTCTGATTGCACTGCTTCCTGCAAATCTATGGCGAACTGTGATGACGTCGATCGTAATAGGCTCAGTGTTGCCAGACTTCCCAATATTTCTATACCTTCAGATGATAGTACTGATTTGGAGGCTGAAAAATTGACTGTTAAATGCCAAGACAGCAATGAAAATTATAAAATAGTGAAAGCAGCTTTAAGCTGTTCTATAGCTATCTCAGAGTGCCGGCTCGCTCTGATACAGGCTGCGAAGCAAGACCGATACAGACCAGATTTTAACAGTGAGGAAAGCTTTAATAAGGCTATTAATTCTGTACTTAACTATGCTATAATAGTCACAGAGAGTCGTCTAGCTGCTCTCCCAGCAGCGCTGGATCACAGCCAACGACAGGCATACCAGGACAGCGCAGATCTGTGTAGTAAGACTGTGAAAGCTGCTCTTAATTTTGCAATAGCTGTCACTGACAGCCAGCATGTTTTACCACAAAACAGCCACCAAGGAAATCCAAATAAGGAGGAAGCGCCCGTTTTAAGCACCTTGAATTTACCACGAAACACGACTCACCGACGAGGTTCGATACAGGAAAAAGTGCCCAAGATAAGCACCACTTTGAATTGTAATTGCAAGGCAGCCACAGAATCTTCTTACACTCACTATCCAAAACCTGGAATGGTCAAAGGACATCCATTGACGCTGGGGCAGCGAGTGAAGGTGTTGGGGAAGGACGCGAAGGGTTCCGTGGCGTACGTCGGCTACCCAGCCTTTGCGCATGGCAAGTGGTTTGGCGTCATCCTCGATGAGCCGAAAGGCCTAACTCAGGGAATTGTCAGGGGTCATACTTATTTTACGGTAAGTGTTCAGCTTGTCTCCAAACTTGTAAAATCAGTAGATAAACAAGTGGAGAGCGTACAGAGCTATAGTCTATGCGTTTGTCTAGAAATATCCTGCATCGCACGACTACATTATGGAATGAATTGTGGCTAAGAATGATGGGTACACACTGTATTGTATAATATAAATTTATTTTTCTTTTTTTTTATATTTCAGTGCGAGGAGAACTACGGCGTGTTCGTCCGGCAGACCCAGATCCAGCTGTTGGACAGCGAGGACAACCCCATGGAGACTTCTGTGACGTCAGAGGAGCGCGCTCCTGCCGCCAGCCGCCGGCTCAGCAGGTAAGGACGAGGACCGGGTCCTGCAGTAGCGGAACAGTGTACCAGACAGCTGGACTATTCATGGAGACCACCGTCATGCCCCAGCCGCCACTTAAGTAGGTGAGGACCAGGGATAAGGGACTGCAGCTGTGGAACAATGTTCCAGACTGCTGTAACCTATGCAGGTGATGCCTAGCTCAGCTGGTGAGGTCTTGCAACAGTGGAGCAGTGTTCCAAATAGCTAGACACAACCCATCGTGATCCGTCACGTCCCAGGCGCTGACTCAGCAGTTAAGGGCTAGAGACGGCGTCGTACGGCAGTGGAACAGTGTCCCAGACAACTGGACACAACATATGGAGAGCTACGTCACGTCCCAGCCGCCGTCTCAGTAGCAGGTAAGGGCTAGAGACGGGGTCCTACGGCAGTGGAACAGTGTTCCAGACAGCTAGACGGTGACAACCAATGGAGAGCTCTGTTACGTTCTAACAGATGTGGATCAAAGTTGCAAACGAGGACCTGTATCTGTTTCTGCTGACAGCTAGACACGTAGGATGAAGCGGAGTATGTAACGAGGTTAAATACAAGGCATGATGTCACAAGTTGCGGCTATGGCGAGGCGAGTATGGCGACGTGATTTATTGGCAAGAAATGAATAGCCACAACACAACTACAAAATTATTATTCTGGTAAAAGTACAAACCACAGCAACAGCACTAGGTTTAAGCTGGTTTTCATACGTGTAGTAATTGTCGAACTAGCCTATGTAATCGGAATGAATTTTACCTAACTATCTATTATTCTGAAATATAGGTTTTTGTTTTCTAGTTGGGCTCTTAAGTTGATAGGGGTTAATCCCAAGTTTGCAATTTAAGCTTGTATCGTACCATCCCTATCGTTCCAAAATCACACATATCACAATTTAAGTTAGGACTATAATATCAAATGTTTATTTCGAATATAAAAATAAATGCAACTCAACGAAATATTGTATTAATATTGATATGTCCTTTTTAAAGTACATTGGGCATTTTATGATATTGGAGTGAATGGCAGTGTACGTTCCAAGCATGGGATGGGTATAGGTCTTGTTTACTACGAAATCACATGGGAACGTCTGATTCTAAGCATGAGTGTTTTAGACTATCTTAGAGGGGTTGGTATAGTTTACTTTAGATCTTCTAGTTTTCTTTAGTCTATCCATCATTATTTGTCTTATAAAATATTCTAAGCCTAAAACGGACACCAGGCCTATCTTAAGTTTTCATAGACAATACTTTGGATCTTTCTGTCAATTTTGTCGTGAGTGATTAAAGTAAAAAGTGTCTATTTTAAATAAATGGTGTGTAAGAATGCACATTACAGGGTTAGGATGTTACTAAATTAGACACCTAAAGATGGATGGTCAGTATTAGGACTTTGAGTGGCTATTGCACTAAGGTTTTGAGTTTGTTTTTCGGCTCAGCCCACAACAGGCGCTCAGCCGCAGCCCGGAGAGATGCACAATATGGTACACAATATACATTCGCTATGCAATGCAAGTGGCCTTATCTTATCATTTGTGTTGCTAGTGAAAAACGCTATTCAGAATAACAGAATAGAAAACTTCGAAAAGAAAATGTTTATGAGGATGGAATAAGGGATTTGTGAAATTTGAAAAGTCACCATCTCCTTGCTATAGTAAGTTGAGTTGAAGTGTCAATATTCCGTAAAGACACATTTATCTTAATTCCATGCTCTTGGACAACGCCCGCTGTACACTCTCGCAGAGACTGGAAGTGACATGTGTGCCGTCCTTTTCTTATCTATGAGGTTCGAAACGGATGACATACTTGTCTCGCTTAATTTCGGCGAGTGCGAGCAGCTGGGTTAGTGTGGATACTATTTGATATGAAATACAAATTGTTACAATAAAAGGTTTTTTTTTTGTGTTGGCAGGGTTTAATCATTGCTAGAACAATGTTACCATGAATTTAGTGTTAGTATTCGATTGTTACAATGAAGTATTTTCATGTGTTTAAAAATTGCTAGAACAATGTTACCATGATATATGTAGTATTCGATTTTTGCGTTTCTACTTTTAGGATGACTAAAATGTACGAGTACCACTTTACATTTAAAATAGATTATCTGTAGTTGGTAGTATTCTAGATCACTTTACGGGTATTTCATGGGAGTCATTATGGACTTATCTTTTTCCATTTCCAACATGTGCTATTGCTTTCCGATCAGTGAGGATAGGATTATAATCGGCGTAGTCGATCATTCGTAATAACTGCGAAGGTTTGTCCACGCTGTGTTCGTCCTATTCAAAATCAGAACGGGAAGTAATCAGTGAGAAATCTTTTATCGCGTTCAGTTTTTTTGTAGGTAATTAATTACTTAGTAATTTATAATATTCCCTACAGGAAGGTATGTTCATTTCGATGCTGAACAGTTCAATACAATTATATTATTCAAAGAAAACTGAAGCGGTAGAAGGTATTTCATAAACAATCTAACATGTATTGTTCTGGAAAAAGAAATAGTCTCTCTCGTTCTTTTATTTATTTTATTGAAATCTCGATGTGCTTTTTACAGTACATCGAGACTTAACCTCTCGTATGCTTTGGCACAGATCTGTGGGGGACATTTAAACCTTACGTTAAAATATCAGATTTCAATTTGATTAGAAAAATGTTGACGTGGCATACAAGGGGTTAATACAAAGTTTATACTTATTAGAAAGAGACGAGTACTTTATCCAGAGCGATTATGTAACATGTCGGATCCTGAGGTTCTGTCTAAATCATCTAAAGCACTGTCCGTGTCATTATATTCGGGGAATAACAGTGATAAAGTATGTTGTCGTGGATTCATATCTTTGTTCGAAGATGGTTTTGCAGATTTTATTTCAAGTGTTTTCAAATTATTTGACCTGACCTCAGGATCTGAAATTTATTTGGCATAAACACGACAACAAAATATTTTTATAGAACATAGTTTCACGAACTTGCCTCGGGATTTAAATTTTTAAATTTATTACATTGATCGCTGTTACCCCACTTGATTTTGTCGTGTTTCTGCCTCATCAAATAAGAATCACTCCAGTATGTCTAGTCGGGTGTGTCTAACCGTGTGTTTTCTCCGCTAGTATAACAGTGGCCCAGCGGTCTAGACCGACCACGTGAGTACAGCACCGTAGTCGCACTTGTAGCGCTTGAGCACCCGGTGTGGTAGTGTGGGACTGTGGGGTAAGATCGTCATAGCGTCGTCATTTGACTCGCTTAACATTTTTGCGACCGAAAATCTGTAAGCATTGCGGGAATAGCCGGTAATTTGTAAAAAATGCGTTTGTTGCTACGTAATGAAAATCGGTAATGAACAAAGCGAGCGCGCGAAGTTATTGATGGGAAAAAGTCAAATGGTTTAAGTAAATTTTGAGTTTCAATGCTTTAGTGTAAATGACGATCTTAACCTATAAATAGAACTAAAAATCGAAGTATTAGCTGAGTGTATGTATGCGAAAGAGGACGATTTTAGCGATGACACTATAATGTCTCGTTTATGCGTCATGATTATGGATTACCTACTCGTAATAACTTTATAATCACATAAAGAAACTCTTCGGCCAAATCTGTTTACAGACTTTCATATACTCCGCTGATACAACTAAAAATTGTCTCTGGATGTCTAAATCAAAACTGTAAAGAAAATAAATTCGCGTTAGTATTAATAGGTTCTAATTTTCGTTAATTGCAGCATATACTTCACGTTAAAACAGTTTCCTTTATTTTATACGTGTAGATAATGCAGATATCATGTTAGCAAAAGATGGAATATAATAATATGTACTTTTAAACCGTATTAAGGTCTAGGTCGTATGATTGTGTTCGGAATAAATAATTGAGCAAAATTTATAACAGTACTTGTTTATTTTATACGCGACTTAAATATTACAAGAACAATTTCGATGAACATGGTGCCGCCTGTTGGCTAGATATGTACACCCAAACGAAGTGTTTACAAAGTGACCTACTAATTTATTCATTAAGGGCTGTGGCCGCCACTGCCTTTTGGGCATCAAAGATTTGGGAAACCTCGCCACGAGAGAAGAAAATTAAGCGGGACACATTACAATTTATATTTCGATAGGTAGGCGTTAACATCTCATAAAATTGTCCTTATTAAAATTTAAAAACTTTACCAATAACAAGGTGTGCGTCTACGGATCTGATTTGGACACCTTTTGACCCCCGTTAATCTAGAATTAAGTTTAATGTACTAACATTTTCGGTTATGTTTGTATTTAATAGCGCAAACATGTTTGTATAAAGATATGTGTGCGCCTGATTTCGACGCATGCCATCGTATCGTGTTCCTTTCCCTTTATATTTGTTTCCATTTTGTTTTGTAAATAATTAACACGCACATATCAATGTACAGCACATTTTATTGTTACTTTTTGCGAATTTTTCGTCATATAAGTAGCCGTTTATCCCTATTTAGATACCAAAAGAAAAAAACATAGTTCTAGAAGTAATTTTTGTCCACAAGAAATTTGCTACACTCTTTTGAAATCAGTTGGGGTAAAACCAACTTAGGGATAACTTTCGACTTGTTGAAAAATTCACAAGGAGGTTTATTTTTTTGATAATTTCCCATGTTCGTATTTCTTTCTGTTTAATTTTGATGTATTTAACTGAATAATCATTATAATTATGTGTGAAAAAAAAGTCTTCTAATAAGAGTACCTACCATTTTTTCTAGAATCAAGTTTATGGTGAAATTAGAAATTATCTATTTCTTATTTTTTAATATAAATGATTAATAAAGAATTTAATCTATAGAAACAATGTAAGGTACCTGGTTTTTGGCTCCATAATAATAATTATTGTAGGGTTTGCAATCAAAATCGATTTCGAAAAATAAAAATTTTTTAAGATATTTTAATCGATTATTTTGCAATCCCTATTTTGAGCCTAATTACTGTTTCGTATACCATAAAATATGTAATCACTGATCTCTGTATAGTTACTAAAACTGCGTTTAATTTAGTTGAGTTAGTTAATTTAGTGATCACTGTCAATATTTATACTTCAATTTTATGCTGGCTAGTGAATCCTACTTGGCCCGTCTCAGCCCGAAAGGTCGGATGATTATCTAGATCAGTGTTTTCTTTATGTACTAGTCTTGGTTGACTAATGAGCATACAGATTGCCTGATGGCGATTACTGTCAGCCATAGACTCCTGCAATACCAGAGGAGTTTCAAGTGCGTTGCCGGCCTTTCAGACGGGCGTAATTTGAGTCGCGTAATTTCGGTCGCGCCATACTTAATGTGAAGTCATCACGTGACATGATGTATGGCGCGACCGAAATTACACGGGCTTCACCCCAACTTGAAGTTTTGAAGCTACACAGAAATCAGTGAAGATTAGTATAAGTAACGCCTAACACATTAACCATAACACTCCATCTCCACCGAAGGGTCCGCCGCAAGACCGCGCCCGCCGCCAAATCGGGGACGCTGTCCATGTCGAGGTAACGCGTTACGCGCCACAACTTATGTAGTGCACTGTAGAGCTACTCGGCGTGACTTTAGCCTTATCAACGCCAAAGTCTGGCCGATTAGTAAAATTCGTGCCACTGACGTCACGTTGCCGCACATAGTGGTTTAATTAATTAATTACAAGTTTTTCTCATTGTTTTTTTTTTAACAGTAGCCCAAATGTTAGCTGCTAGTTACATAAATCGGAGGACTGATAAATTGAGGACTAGTAAAAATAAGTAGTGTACAATTGCATAATTTTGGTTTACTACCACTATATACACAATGTTTATTTTTTTCAAGTAGTTAAACTAGGTGAGCATTTTTTTTTTCAGTGCAGCCGTCAAAATTTCAATGGTAAAAAACTTTGTAATTTATTATTCAAATCACTACGTATTTTTTAATCTGTTGATTTTGAAGCACTTTTTTTTGCTCTGTCGCCAATGGCACGGCGAATTGCTTGGCGTTGAAAAGGTTAACTTATAATGAGTTGCACCACTGATAGCAAAGTGTTTGTTGAGTATAAAGGGTTTTATACAAAAATATTGCTACATCTCTGCCTTTAGGCATCGGACTTCTGAAAGCACGTTAGGACTTAAGAGAGTTATGGAGCCGATACTAACATTAAAATACAACTCATACTCATACTCATAAGTGTAATCTTATTAAAACCTTCGTAAGGCATATTTAATTATTGTATTAAGCGGTTTACACTCACGTGATATTGTCAGGAACGGCCCGACATGTTTCGAACTCGTATGGAGCTCTTCATCAGGGACGGCTACCCGTCCATAAGTGTATTTAAATCGTAATTTTAATGTCAAGGACAAAGTCAGAAGAATGCAAATACCTGATTTGTTTGCGACTAAATATTTGCTTGCGACTTAACACATGTTTTCTGGAGTTAATATAGTTCTATATGGATCGAATTGCCAGGTATGAGTAGAAAATGCATGTCATAGATAATAATTAATATAGTTCAATCTAGGAGTATGTAATATAATAATAAAATATTTTGTTATATAATAAATGTTAACTACAATAACCATTTAGGCAGTTTGGAATTAAATAAATGAATGAGTATGAGTATGAATTGTATTTTATTGTTAATATCGGCTCCATAGCTGTCTAAAGTCCTACCGTGCTATAGAAGTCAAATGCTACCTTTATTTGCTATATATTTTTTTCAGTACGGGTGAGCTTTGTACATAGATTTTTATTTCTTGTTATTGAATCATTGAATCTTTCAGTTGTATCCACGGAGCATAGCTGTAATGCACCATTGTTTTTTCCTATTTTTAAATATTGTATTTGTTATTTTATTATTTCTGTGATAATTACTTACAATCGATTGTTGCTAATTACTCCGTTCTGCGATTCGTGAGCGTTATTATACTTTGACATAATGTTCATTTCGCATAATTTTTACAGATATACTTGACTTAAAATTCATAAAATATACCTAACCTAACTTACCCAATCTACCAGGGTACATCAAAATCAGCAGGAGAAAAATTCCGCGAATTGAGCATTATGCGAAGCACCGTCCGTCTCCACCATCAGCTCAGCTACGAGATTGTATTGTCACGTAAAAAGAACTTGATTACAAGTGATTCTAATAAAAGCGTATAAAAATATTTGAATACAAAAATGCCACGAAAATCACGAATCGTGGTGCGCACTCTACGGCATTTAGCCACAACTTTTTCTACATTTCGAAAGACTAAGCATTTTTCTTATGTATGAAAAACCGATGCTACAATAATGTTTCATTTGACAACCAAAACTCACTAAATAACAAATACCTACTTAAAAGTTAAAACTAAGCTCGTATCTCAGTATTAATCTACAAACTAGATACGCGGTTTTGAAGAATAGTGAGTTTTGGTTGGTACTAGACGATATTATGATTTTGATTAGTGCTTGGGATAGCTTGTTTATAGTATTTTGTAATACAGTTTATACAGACGAGACTCACTAATCGGGCACTATAAAAAACTAGAGGGTTCTAGATTATTGAAGTGTTCGTTTTACTGGATTGTATAGAAAACTAGGAGATTCGTTCGTATATTTTCTTCTTTCCCATCGACGGGTAAAAAGTATGCTATAAGCGTCTTTAGGTGTCTCGCTATCCTTGTACCAAAAGTGGATAAAATTTTTCCAGCCATGATGAGAGGACTAGGAAATTCTAATCAACAGATGGCGCTAGACTGGCATGGCGCTGCGCGCCTATACAAAACAAAGGACGATCCTGTATCGCGCTATTCAGATTATTCCTAAAGACCCCTCAATATAAAATGATTTTCAATTAACAAATCTAGTATTTTTACCGCATTAAGTATGTAATAATATAGAAGGAAGACGTCAGAAACTATAACGCGAAGTGAGTAGACAAAGGTGAGGAAAGTCTGGAATAGTGCCGGATTAGTTAGATTTCACTGTAACACCAATGTATATACTTTTTATGAAATAAAGGACTCCGCACACACGAATACGTGATTCATTTATTTTGTACACTATGTTTCTTAAATTTGTATCATTTGCAGACCTAAGTGTGCGTAGATCTTTATTGATACAAATAACTTCCGCCTGTCCGCAGACAATGAAATGAACCAATCCGGCTGCGTCTTTGTAAAGCCCAAAACAAGTGCATTTGAATTTGAGGAATGTGATTGGTTCATTTGACTCCGCTCCGTTCCACTTCTGTAGACAGCCTCCACTGAACCGGAGTGGAGCGGAGTCGTGCGGAATCGACCATTCACAAACGTGTAGTGGAGCTGAGATACTGATTTCAACTCAGGTGATTGGTGTATTCCGCACGTCACTGCTTCAGTGGAGTTAAGCTCTTGTTCAAAATATGCTAGCTTAAAGATTATATTGCGCCAACCCGTATCTTCCTCTGGAGTCCATATTGGTTAACATAAAATTGTCATTAGTCATAATTATCATTTGTCATAATTTTCGTTGCAATAATTTATACATTTCTCTGAAACAAATATGTTTTCAGGATTGTTATAATCAAACCAAACCTAAGCTAAGCTAATGGGGTTTACTATCAAAACTGTCTGAGTAATGGCTAACGATTTTATGACAAACAAAACGTTATGACAAGCAAACTTTATGTGAAAAAATGCGCACCCCTCATCTGTTATTTATTGCAATTTCTATGTGTTTCTTTTCAGTGCTTGCGTCTATGCCTCCTGTTTATAATTGTTTACGCTATGGGGCTGCTTGTTTATTCCGCCTTTTTGCGTTACTTTAATTTATTTCGCAATTCATTTTATTTATTCATTAGGATTTCATTCTCTGGTGTGTTACAGTTCCAGGACGTCTCTAGCGAGTAGTCGTCAATCATTGACGTCTTATGCGTCGCCGACGACCGAGCGCGCCGCGTCGCCCGATCAGGCCGCGAAGAGGGCTTCCTTTGTTGAGGTCAGTTCTTTTATGAATACGGTATTGGATGACAGCTCAAATCAGCTACTCTTTATGACATGTCAAAAACGATTGGTTAGTATGAAGTTTCTATGAAGATATTGGCTTGTGACGTTATAAAAATCTGAGGTCATCTTACGTCTTTTTAGTTTTTGTTAAATTAAAAATAGTAGAATGTACAAAAGTTAGTGGTAGTTTATTAGGTTCCGCGCATTTTTGAATGTATGTTTAGAGGTTTCAATGACATAATTAATTTTTACTTCATCGTCATCATAGGTCTTTCAGTCTATTTCAGACGATTTGTGGTCTTCAGTCTGCGAAGCACCGTCTTTGGTGGCTGAAAAGACCGATACGCGATCGCCATATCCGACCGCAAACTTGACAAGAGACACTGGCCGTTGTTGATGTAGTATTTTCACTTATATCATTATAAATAGGCATTGGATTTCTGATAGCACGGTACGATTTTAGAGAGCTATGGAGCCGATATTAACATTAAAATACATTTCATACTCATACTCATTCGTCTATTTCCAAACTGGCTTTATGGTTATTGGTGTTAACATTCCCCAACATTAAATTACTAATAAGTTTCTGTCAAAAATTTCATTCTTGTGACAAGCTTTTATAGCCGACTGTACTTTTCTTTGGATATCCATCAAATGCTCACTGAGACGATTCTAAAGAGCCCAAACGGTAGGATTGCTTTTTCTATTGTAGAGTTCCTATGGCCACCTTCCGGCTCCATCATCAGATCAGCCCCATGGTACCATATTATTGTATTGTCATCAAAGTTAAGTAATTATGAAAAATTTCAGCTTAATCGGTTGACGATATCTGCTTCAAAATTGAGTTGCAAGATTCCACTCGAACAAACATACTTACATACATACATACATACATACCTACATACAATGCAAGTTAAATAAAAGCTTGTAAAAAAAAAAATAAAAAAAAATGTGTAGAGTATTATAAACTTATATTTAAATATATCATATCAGCCTAGGCTGCATTGTTAATAGTGTTGATGTACTGACCTAGTATTCTGCCCCAGACCGGTTTCGTGGAGACGCTGACGCCGCAGTACACCCCGGGGCAGAGCATCACGTCGCCGCAGCCGACGCCCGTGGAGGACCGCCTCGCCAACATACAGGCGCAGCAGGAGGTGAGGGAACAGTACTCTGCCCCAGACTGGGCTCGTGGAGACGCTGACGCCGCAGTACGCCCCGGGGCAGAGCATCACGTCGCCGCAGCCGACGCCCGTGGAGGACCGCCTCGCCAACATACAGGCGCAGCAGGAGGTGAGGGAACAGTACTCTGCCCCAGACTGGGCTCGTGGAGACGCTGACGCCGCAGTACGCCCCGGGGCAGAGCATCACGTCGCCGCAGCCGACGCCCGTGGAGGACCGCCTCGCCAACATACAGGCGCAGCAGGAGGTGAGGGAACAGTACTCTGCCCCAGACTGGGCTCGTGGAGACGCTGACGCCGCAGTACGCCCCGGGGCAGAGCATCACGTCGCCGCAGCCGACGCCCGTGGAGGACCGCCTCGCCAACATACAGGCGCAGCAGGAGGTGAGGGAACAGTACTCTGCCCCAGACTGGGCTCGTGGAGACGCTGACGCCGCAGTACGCCCCGGGGCAGAGCATCACGTCGCCGCAGCCGACGCCCGTGGAGGACCGCCTCGCCAACATACAGGCGCAGCAGGAGGTGAGGGAACAGTACTCTGCCCCAGACTGGGCTCGTGGAGACGCTGACGCCGCAGTACGCCCCGGGGCAGAGCATCACGTCGCCGCAGCCGACGCCCGTGGAGGACCGCCTCGCCAACATACAGGCTCAGCAGGAGGTGAGGGAACAGTGCTCTGCCCCAGACTGGGCTCGTGGAGACGCTGACGCCGCAGTACGCCCCGGGGCAGAGCATCACGTCGCCGCAGCCGACGCCCGTGGAGGACCGCCTCGCCAACATACAGGCGCAGCAGGAGGTGAGGGAACAGTACTCTGCCCCAGACTGGGCTCGTGGAGACGCTGACGCCGCAGTACGCCCCGGGGCAGAGCATCACGTCGCCGCAGCCGACGCCCGTGGAGGACCGCCTCGCCAACATACAGGCGCAGCAGGAGGTGAGGGAACAGTACTCTGCCCCAGACTGGGCTCGTGGAGACGCTGACGCCGCAGTACGCCCCGGGGCAGAGCATCACGTCGCCGCAGCCGACGCCCGTGGAGGACCGCCTCGCCAACATACAGGCGCAGCAGGAGGTGAGGGAACAGTACTCTGCCCCAGACTGGGCTCGTGGAGACGCTGACGCCGCAGTACGCCCCGGGGCAGAGCATCACGTCGCCGCAGCCGACGCCCGTGGAGGACCGCCTCGCCAACATACAGGCGCAGCAGGAGGTGAGGGAACAGTACTCTGCCCCAGACTGGGCTCGTGGAGACGCTGACGCCGCAGTACGCCCCGGGGCAGAGCATCACGTCGCCGCAGCCGACGCCCGTGGAGGACCGCCTCGCCAACATACAGGCGCAGCAGGAGGTGATACTTTACTCATCTGCCGCCATAGATCAACTGGACCTATGGCCGCCTTCCTTACCTTATTACCATACCCGGGGTTTTTGGACCACGGATGGTTTGACACTAAACCGGTGGGCGTCAAATCATTCGTGCTCCGAGAACCACGGGTTATGCTCATTACTTTACTTTCTCGTTAAAATGGTGGTGGAGTTTAGGCGTTATCTATAACGGACGTACCACGACTTCGGCGGTGAGCGACAGCGGCAAGCGGCGGCCGTAGGTGGAAACGTAATATCCGGGCACAGTGTCTCGCTCACTCGTTAAGGTGTGACGTACTCGCTTCGCAATGAGGGACATCGCTACTTCAGCATACTTCCCTCTTTGTGATGTTTCATGCTTCCATATGTTCTTTCTAGTTACAGAACATGCAGCGTATACTCCAGAAGTTATTAAAAGATGTCTATTAGACTAAAGAATCTCATATTCAATTCCAGATCACCACGCTGAAGGCGGAAGTGGAAGACTTGAAGGAGAAGCTGGAAACCCTTCGGGTCAAGCGCGCCGAGGACCGCGAGCGGCTGCGAGAGCTGGAGAGGATGAGGCTGCAGCTGGAACAGGCCAACGAGTTCAAGTCGCGCATCATGGAGTCCCAGGCGCAGCTGCAGAGAGACCTGCAGCGCGCCAAGCAGGAGGTGAGGCTTGGTGGTGGTGTAGATCAGAAGATGTGAAGGAGTAGCTGAGGACCGTGAGAGAGAGCTGGAGAGGATGAGGCTTCAACTGGAACAGGCCAACGAGTTTAAATCGCGCATCATGGAGTCCCAGGCGCAGCTGCAGAGAGGCCTGCAGCGCGCCAAGCACGAGGTGAGTCTGGTGGTATAGATCAGAAGATGTGAAGGAGTAGCTGAGGACCGTGAGAGAGAGCTGGAGAGGATGAGGCTTCAACTGGAACAGGCCAACGAGTTTAAATCGCGCATCATGGAGTCCCAGGCGCAGCTGCAGAGAGGCCTGCAGCGCGCCAAGCAGGAGGTGAGTCTAGTGGTATAGATCAGAAGATGTGGAGGAGTAGCTGGAGAGGGTCTGAGGACCGCGAGAGTGCTGGAGAGGATGAGGCTACAGCTGGAACAGGCCAACGAGTTCAAGGCGTGCATCATGGAGTCCCAGGCGCAGCTGCAGAGAGACCTGCAGCGCGCCAAGCAGGAAGTGAGTCTGGTGGTATAGATCAGAAGATGTGGAGGAGTAGCTGAGGACCGTGAGAGAGAGCTGGAGAGGATGAGGCTCCAGCTGGAACAGGCCAACGAGTTCAAGGCGCGCATCATGGAGTCCCAGGCGCAGCTGCAGAGAGACCTGCAGCGCGCCAAGCAGGAGGTGAGTCTAGTGGTATAGATCAGAAGATGTGGAGGAGTAGCTGGAGAGGGTCTGAGGACCGCGAGAGTGCTGGAGAGGATGAGGCTACAGCTGGAACAGGCCAACGAGTTCAAGGCGTGCATCATGGAGTCCCAGGCGCAGCTGCAGAGAGACCTGCAGCGCGCCAAGCAGGAGGTGAGTCTGGTGGTATAGATCAGAAGATGAGAAGGAGTAGCTGAGGACCGTGAGAGAGAGCTGGAGAGGATGAGGCTGCAGCTGGAACAGGCCAACGAGTTCAAGGCGCGCATCATGGAGTCCCAGGCGCAGCTGCAGAGGGACCTGCAGCGCGCCAAGCAGGAGGTGAGGCTTGGTGGTGGTGTAGATCAGAAGATGTGAAGGAGTAGCTGAGGACCGTGAGAGAGAGCTGGAGAGGATGAGGCTTCAACTGGAACAGGCCAACGAGTTCAAGTCGCGCATCATGGAGTCCCAGGCGCAGCTGCAGAGAGACCTGCAGCGCGCCAAGCAGGAGGTGAGGCTTGGTGGTGGTGTAGATCAGAAGATGTGAAGGAGTAGCTGAGGACCGTGAGAGAGAGCTGGAGAGGATGAGGCTTCAACTGGAACAGGCCAACGAGTTCAAGGCGCGCATCATGGAGTCCCAGGCGCAGCTGCAGAGAGACCTGCAGCGCGCCAAGCAGGAGGTGAGTCTGGTGGTATAGATCAGAAGATGTGGAGGAGTAGCTGAGGACCGTGAGAGAGAGCTGGAGAGGATGAGGCTCCAGCTGGAACAGGCCAACGAGTTTAAATCGCGCATCATGGAGTCCCAGGCGCAGCTGCAGAGAGACCTGCAGCGCGCCAAGCAGGAGGTGAGGCTTGGTGGTATAGATCAGAAGATGTGAAGGAGTAGCTGAAGAAGGTGTAAGGAACCCGAGAGAGCTGGAGAGGATGAGGCTCCAGCTGGAACAGGCCAACGAGTTTAAATCGCGCATCATGGAGTCCCAGGCGCAGCTGCAGAGGGACCTGCAGCGCGCCAAGCAGGAGGTGAGGCTTGTTGGTAGTATAGATCAGAAGATGTGAAGGAGTAGCTGAAGAAGGTGTAAGGAACCCGAGAGAGCTGGAGAGGATGAGGATTCAGCTGGAACAGGCCAACGAGTAGAGGGACCTGCAGCGCGCCAAGCAGGAGGTGAGGCTTGCTGATAGATCAGAAGACTTGAAGTAGCTGGGGAAGGTGTAAGGACCGTGAGAGAGAGCTGGAGAGGATGAGGCTGCAGCTGGAACAGGCCAACGAGTTTAAATCGCGCATCATGGAGTCCCAGGCGCAGCTGCAGAGGGACCTGCAGCGCGCCAAGCAGGAGGTGAGTCTTGCTGGTGGTATAGATCAGAAGATGTGGAGGAGTAGCTGAGGACCGTGAGAGAGAGCTGGAGAGGATGAGGCTTCAACTGGAACAGGCCAACGAGTTTAAATCGCGCATCATGGAGTCCCAGGCGCAGCTGCAGAGGGACCTGCAGCGCGCCAAGCAGGAGGTGAGTCTTGCTGGTGGTATAGATCAGAAGATGTGAAGGAGTAGCTGAGGACCGTGAGAGAGAGCTGGAGAGGATGAGGCTGCAGCTGGAACAGGCCAACGAGTTTAAATCGCGCATTATGGAGTCCCAGGCGCAGCTGCAGAGAGACCTGCAGCGCGCCAAGCAGGAGGTGAGTCTTGTTGGTGGTATAGATCAGAAGATGTGTAGGAGTAGCCGAGGACCGTGAGAGAGAGCTGGAGAGGATGAGGCTCCAGCTGGAACAGGCCAACGAGTTCAAGGCGCGCATCATGGAGTCCCAGGCGCAGCTGCAGAGAGACCTGCAGCGCGCCAAGCACGAAGTGAGTCTTGCTGATAGATCAGAAGACTTGAAGGAGTAGCTGGAGAAGGTCTGAGGACCACGAGAGAGCTGGAGAGGATGAGGCTTCAGCTGGAACAGCGCATCATATATACGCCTGGAAAGGTAGGGTTTCGCGACAAAAAACAGTTTCATGAACTATACCAACAAGTTTTTAGTTTTCGAGAGAAAGGTGTTCTTTAATCTTATTCTAAAAATAGACAGCAGAATTAGCACTTCGCAAGTCAACTGGCAGCCAAGACTACTCCTTCTGTATTTGTTGGTATGGGCAGCAAAGAGGGCTACCACAACACGTTTTCAAGTGCCTCAAAACTTGACCATTTTAAATTGGTCCATATCCACTGCTGACTATGCTACCATCTGTTTCCAGGTTCGCGAGGCTCAGGAGGCGTTGGACAACCACAATGACGAGACGGCCGAACTGCAGGAGGCGGCAGAGATGGCGGCGCTAGACAAGGAGATGGCCGAAGGTATTATTATGTATATCATCGTCTAGCACCCAGTTTGGGACTAGGTCGATTTGCGTAGATTGTCTGGCTAATGAAATATTACTCAAAGTTTTGGCAGGAAATTTAAAAAATCTGCTGCTAGTCACACGTTGTGTAGTATGAATTATAGTTTTGATACTAGAACATATTTTTGATTTTTTTATGCACACGTAAAACACACACCTTTAGGAAATAAGTTAAATATAATTATGTTGACGTGCACTTATAGTCAGCTCACGTAATTTCTACCACTATGTACAGTACAGTCAACGACAAACACATATGTTTACACTTTCTAACCATATACACGCGAAAAATTAAATGTGTAAATAAGATCTAGCTCGATCATATTAATCCGTCACCAAAAAAAAAATACTGAATTACTATGCCAAATTTCAACTCGATCGGAATGTTAGAACTAGTACATAAAGTATCAAAATTATTTAAAGAGGACCTACCTACTAAATTGTTTAAATCATAGACAATATTGGTAATACCACAAGGAAATATCTGTCAACATTATTCGGCTAGCCAGAATAGTAATTTATTTATTATTATCAGTCATTCTGGGTACTAAGAAGTGATCCCCTTTGTCCAGAGCGCGCGGAGGCGCTACAGCTGGAGCTGGAGTCGTGCCGCGAGAAGCTGGAGGAGGCGACGCTGGACCTGCAGCTCATGCGAGCAGAGATGGAGGCCTCCGGCAACACCCGTGAGTCCAGTCCTTATCCAGGTGTCGGGCTCAGCGCTACAGCTGGAGCTGGAGTCGTGCCGCGAGAAGCTGGAGGAGGCGACGCTGGACCTGATGCAGCTCATGCGAGCAGAGATGGAGGCCTCCGGCAACACCCGTGAGTCCTGTCCTTGTCCAGGTGTCGGGCTCAGCGCTACAGCTGGAGCTGGAGTCGTGCCGCGAGAAGCTGGAGGAGGCGACGCTGGACCTGCAGCTCATGCGAGCAGAGATGGAGGCCTCCGGCAACACCCGTGAGTCCAGTCCTTATCCAGGTGTCGGGCTCAGCGCTACAGCTGGAGCTGGAGTCGTGCCGCGAGAAGCTGGAGGAGGCGACGCTGGACCTGCAGCTCATGCGGGCAGAGATGGAGGCCTCCGGCAACACCCGTGAGTCCAGTCCTTATCCAGGTGTCGGGCTCAGCGCTACAGCTGGAGCTGGAGTCGTGCCGCGAGAAGCTGGAGGAGGCGACGCTGGACCTGCAGCTCATGCGGGCAGAGATGGAGGCCTCCGGCAACACCCGTGAGTCCAGTCCTTATCCAGGTGTCGGGCTCAGTGCGGGGGCTTGGAGGCATAGTTTTCTTCATTCACAGTGGACTGGAATTAGGGCTGCCATCCGGGTTTCCCCGGATTTGTCCTAGTTTGGAGACCGTACCGCTTTCAATAAGCGTCCGGAAAGTACAAGGAAACTTTTTATGTGAGTGAAAAATAAAGCTTTTTCTATATATATTAATTTCAGACAAGTTCGGGAGAGAAAAATGCGATGTACGCCAAACTTTAGGGTTTTTTAAAGTCTGTCCGGGTTCGGCGAACTTAGAGATGGCAGCCCTAACTGGAATACAGTCCGGGAGCTCTTTCGGACATCACGCAAATTAAATTTACAATATGGTGTATCTGTATGTGAATGATGTATCCAATTTTAAGGAACATGGTACAGTAACCGAAAAAAAATATCATATTGAAATATTTTAAATAATTCGAAAGAGTATCGAAGAATAGGATCCGAATGAATGTTGCCAGTAGCGTAATAAAATAAGTAACTTGTAATAAGTGTGTTACGTATAAAAAAATATGTATTTCCTCATTGTTGTTGCAAATAATAACTGAACAGCAAATGAGTGAAAAAAACCTTCTTTTTTTATCATAAATAAATAAATATCGGACAACCTCACACAAATCGATCTAGTCCCAAATTAAGCTCAAGAAGGCTTGTGTTATGGGTACCTACTAGACGAGGAATATTTAAGACGCAGAACGTCGTCAACGTTTTTTAAATAACAATTTGGATCGAAAAATTGATGCTATATTGGTCATAAAGAAATCTCAGGTCAGTACTTTATTGTAACACCGTTTGCAACTATAAATATTAGGTACCTTCCGTACAAAATACACCAATATGATAGTTTTTTTCCGCTACTGTAACTTTGAATTTGCTTTATTTCGTAAAAATATCTGAACTCTTTAGGGGAGTAGGATTTTGGAAGAATAGGTTTTTTTTACATTAGCTGGATTCCAGTAAACTCCTACTACATACTAGGTGTATGTCTAATGTAATAGGTTAGCCGTTAGAGTGATAAAATGAAAGATTTTTTATCTAACAATCTTTATGGGAAAGAAAGGAACAGTGATACAATAAACGAGAAAATGAAAAGAATAGATGGAGTTACTGTTACACTAAGAAAGTGATCCATCAGTCATAGCATTATTTTCATACTATAATTGTATTATAGTATATTATAATTCGTAAAGTGATTGGATACAGCACTCTGCACTATTAAACGCACGGGTTTTTACGCGCGTTGATTTCTTTTAATTAATGTATGCATTTAATTTTTTCAGAGGTTATTTTGGCAAAAAAAATTTTTTTTATTGTGTGTGACAAAAGTTAACATTTACGATGCTTACTTGTTCTATTTTTGAATGAAGATAATTAAAATATCAGTTATAAAGTGAAGTTATTAGGAGATGTAATGATTAAATGTATTTTTTTGTGATATAATATATTTTTAATATAATATGCTCATCCACGTTAAACTATTTTTGACTGTTATGGTAGTGCGATTCGTTTGCTCTATGACATAAAAAAAAAGTGCACACGTAAATGGTAACTTTTTGTTGTCGGTATAAGTATTTTGCTATGAAAAAAAAATTTGCGAAACAAGAAAAAAATACTGATTGTTTTGTCCTTTGAGAGTTAAATCTATAATGTTATTATTATTATTAAGAACGAAAATGATCATCAATAAATAGTTTTACCTCTCAAACTAAATAATTATAATAACATGTACAAAGACTGAAGCACACACGGTTTCACAAACATTGTCCACGTTTTAATATGCTTTATATACACATTAATATACAAATATATTATTTTATATATTTATTTTTATTTTATAGAAACACTAAAACAGCTTCCTGTTGTACGTACGTATTTATATTTTTGGTTGTGGGTCGCCTAGGCTCCATGTTATTTCATATTTATATTTTGTATTATACGCTCATATAGTTTCATTTTATATTTTTATTTTTTGCACGAACTTGGCACATTCACTGCTTTTGGTGTTTAGAGGGGTGCTTATTGGCGGGGTTTTGTTTAAAAAAGTCACAAATTGGTGTCTATGGTTACTTTTACTCGGCCGTGAGAAAAAAAAATGGCTGTAGTGTACATATGGCAGAGATGACAGCTGTCAGCATGCTACTGATCACAAATACTTTGTTTCATTTTGTTTCTCTTGTTTCGAGCTAAGTAATAGCCTGACAAGCTTCGGATCTCGCCATATTGCGGATTTTTAGTGGAACTAATTAATTTTACTGGCACTGAGCTCTTTTTGATTACTGACGTTGAATGTCATTGATGTAAACAAAGAGGAAACGGCAAAATATACCGGGTATTTCTATAATTTTCGCATATTCAACCTAAAACTATCAACGATGCACGAAAAGTTATTTTCAGTACTATTCAATATTTATTTCAGAAAAAGAACGAAGGATTGATCAGCGTTCCGATAAACTTTAATTTGATATTGGTTGTTGACATGCAACTACTGAAATTTTATAACGCATCACTACATAGTATAAAACAAAGTCGCTTTCTCTGTCCCTATGTCCCTTTGTATGCTTAAATCTTTAAAACTACGCAACGGATTTTAATGCGGTTTTTTTTTATAGATAGAGTGATTCAAGAGGAAGGTTTATATGTATAATACAGGCATAATTTAGCAGCATTGCACCCGTGCGAAGCCGGGGCGGGTCGCTAGTTTACCTATATGACGTATGCACATTATTGCCATATGAAAGTTGTTAGTAGCGCCAGTGTCGCAGGGTTAAAATCGCAACTTGTCAGGCTATAACTTCATGTGTTTGAGACACATTGCAAGTAGTGTACGTTTCACTACCGCAAAAAATGCATGATGAATTTGCTATCAATATTTACCCCGAAACATGATCCTAATTTTATCTTCATCGTTTGGGAGACGCCAGAGAATTCGAAATTTGAATATTTACGGAGTTGGAAAATTATTTAAAAAAACCACAGTGAATGTGTTAAGTCTTTGTATGTCTAATATTTTGCATGTATTTTGTGTCTGTGTTTTTGTGTTCACAGTCTCCCTCTGACATGACTTGTCCTTGACATTCAATATGTCCTTAATTAATTACAAGTTTTACCATTATTTACGTAGGAAAATAATTATAACGGAGGCGTTCGTGTATAGAAGGATTACTTCATCTGGTATCTTTATGAAATACAAATATATCCTGTGACAACTCCGAAACATTTATTTATTTCCTGAATCCCGTAATAATTTCAGGATTTTATAAACAACGTTTTAAAAAGCCCATTGGGTTGGGTTAGGTTTGTTTTATAATTATTCTGAAAAATTAACAGTTTTGGAAAAAAATGGTTATGGGACAAATAAAAAAATTGCTAAACGTTACAGGTGGGAAACAAATTCCTTTATTCTTATCACTGAAAGACAAAGAAAAATGGCGCAGTTGGTTGACGCTTGATCTGTTCAAAAGATTTTGAGGGTGTCATGAAGTGCGTTTTTTTAGACAAGCACTTGAAGATACCGATAAACATCTGTTCTGCTATTGCATTATGTCACGGACAATGACGACCATCATACATCTTAGATGCTTTCCGAACGATTCTTTTTCTACTCTGCACCCACTTGAAGCATCTCTGTTTGGGCCTATTGTTGACTGGTAGAGAATGCCATTAGGCATTAAGTTCGCCATTTGTACTGACTTTTGTTTTGGGCAATACAGTTTAAATCCATACTAATATTATAAATGCGAAAGTGTGTCTGTCTGTCTGTCTGTCTGTCTGTCTGTCTGTCTGTCTGTCTGTCTGTCTGTCTGTCTGTTACCTCTTCACGCTTAAACCACTGAACCGACTTAGATGAAATTTGGTATGGAGATAGTTTGAGACCCGGGAAAGGACAGGATACTTTTCATCCCGAATAAATTAAGTGTTCCCGTGGGATGAGCGGGTAACACCGCGGGGCACAGCTAGTAAATAAATAAATAAAATACATGGCACATCTTATTAAAATTATTCCGATGATTTAATTCCACCCAGCTTATAACGATCTAGGTTTCGTTAGTTTCTCGTTTGTCCCCCAACGACCGACTAACCGACTCGGGAGCTGCATGTCACACCCGTAACCGTGGTACCGTGTGCGCTGACCAGAGCACCCGTACGCAGCGTCGGACGACCGCGCCGCCACCGGCTACGAGATGCGCCAGCTGCAGCAACAGAACACGCGCCTGCGCGACACGCTCGTGCGCCTGCGCGACCTCAGCGCGCACGACAAGCACGCCATGCAGAAGATGAACAAGGTAAGATTGTGACGTCATGTTAAGAGGCCTTATGCCTTTTAAAATTTATTTTTTTCATATTATGACAAATATATTGATAATTTCAACCAACTTTTTGAAGTGAATAATACTTTTCCCCGAGTTCTAGGTAGTAACATAGCTATTTCACGCTTTCATTGCGTACAGTCGAAAATAAGTTAAAAAAACTAATTTTCCGCGTGAATCTTGTCAATTTCGAGTAGTTTTTGAAACAAAAATTATCAATGAAAAATTCAAACTGTAGGTTTCAAATATATACCAATAAATCCCAATAGCCCTGTTCTAGAAAGTAACATCAATAGTATGTTAAGAAACATGTTTGATCATAGGGAAAAATGTCTAAACAATCAGCATTTTAAAAGGAATAAGGCCTCTTAATTAAGAAAGACAAGATATTTTTTTCAAGGCGCAGTTGGTAGGATAAGCTAGCTATATAAACGTGTTTCTTTAAAACACTCAAAGGCTTTCGGGACACGCTCAGCGCACATAAGAAGCACGCCATGCTGAAGATCAGGGTAGATACAGGATATTTATGTTACTTTAAGATAGTTCAATGGCGCAGTTGGTAGGATAAGCTAGCTATAAAAACGTTTATTTAGAAACACTCAAAGGCTACGGGACTCGCTCACCGCCCAAGAGAAGCTCGCCATGTAGAAGATAAACAAGGTGAGATTGTGACGTCGTGTTGACTAACAAGGTTAAATGAAATGATTAACTAAGAAAATTACATGGCGTAGTTGGTAGGATAAGCTTGCTTGTTATGAAAACGTGTTTGTTTAGAAACACTCACAGGCTTCGGAACTCGCTCAGCGCGTGTGACAAGCACGCTATGCAGAAGATGAACAAGGTGAGATTGTGATGTCTTGTTGACTAACAGAGTTAAGAAATGATACTAAGAAAGTTACATGGCGCAGTTGGTAGGATAAGCTTGCTTGTTATGAAAACGTGTTTCTTTAGAAACATTCAAAGGCTTCTGGGCTAGCTCACTGGGCACGACAAGCACGCTATGAAGAAGATGAACAAAGTGTTGACTAAGAAAGACATAGGTTAAATGGCACAGTTGGTAGGATAGGTATGCCTGCTTGCCATAAAAATGTGTTAAAGAAACACGCAAAATGAGCCTGGTGTGGCTGCGGAACCTCTGCGTACGCAACAAGTACACATGAACAAGATGTGTGTCATACAACCGAACACTAGGTTGAAGGAACTTATACAAGAACACCGGAAGAGTCGTCTTCAAATGCGAGATCACCCTAGTGCGTTGAGCCAGCAGCGAAGGCCATGTCAAAGAAAATGGGGCAGAAGAGATTGAGGGGACAGATAATTACTTTGCCCATAATCATAGTCTGTAAAGTCAGCAGCTAACGTTGCGCACCAGGGAGGCTTTTGTCAAGCAGAAGAAGTTTTGTCGTGGCTGATATAGTAAAAAAAATCCGAGTATGTTATTAGCCTAGCAGTTTCACCCGGCAATTGTACCAATAAGCCACTTACAACGTAGCGATTGCAGTCATCAATCAATATTTCGACTATTTTTTGAGTTTCTCTCGATTGATAATGACTAAACATATCATGTGTTTCCAGGACATCGAACAGTACAAATCCGAGATAGCCGAGCTGTCGCGCACCAAGGAGAAGCTATCCACCAGGGTCGAGGAGTTGGAGGCGCAGGTGGCGGACCTCAGGGAGCAGGTGGACGCCGCTCTGGGGGCTGAGGAAATGGTTGAACAGCTGGCTGAGAAGAAAATGGCACTGGAAGACCAGGTAAGACTTGGGTAGTTGTCCTCTAGGATCGAGAAGTTGAAGTCGCAAACGGCAGACTTCAGGGAGCCATTGGAAGTGGCTTTGGGCGCTAAGATGGTGGAATAATCGGCTGAGAAGAAAATGGCGCCAGAAGACCAGGTAAGACTTGGGTAGTTGTCCTCTAGGATCGAGGAGTTGGAGTCGCAAACGGCAGACTTCAGGGAGCCATTGGAAGTGGCTTTGGGCGCTAAGATGGTGGAATAATCGGCTGAGAAGAAAATGGCGCCAGAAGACCTGGTAAGATTTGAATAGCTGTCCACTAGGGTCGAGGAGTAGAAGGCGCAAGTGGCAGATCTCAAGAAACAGGTAGACGCGACCCTGGGGGCCGACGAGATCGGGAAATGGCGCTAGAAGATCAGGTGAGACTTTTGGATAGCTGTTCATAAGGATCGAGGAATTGGAGGCGCAAGTGGCATTGAGCTATTGTACGCGGCCCGGGGGGCTGAGGAGATGGTCGAACGGTAACTCAGGGCATACTCAAATGGTCTGAGTCTCTGAGTGTTGAAATGTGTCTAAATGTTGAAATTGTACGTTTCTTAGTAGGGTGAGATTTATGGATAGAAGGTAGAAGGTAAGAGTTGTTAATATTTTTTGACGTGATAACGAACACCGGCTGTACGCACGAAAAATAACTCATTGTCACGTTCCGCCTGAGCCGAGCGCGCAAGCGAGAGCGTGGAATAAGCGATAGAGGGACACGATTGTGACGCATCTATCTCTCTTCCACTCCATCGGCCGGTATACGTAATCACATAAAAGTATCGTCCGTAAACCGGCTTTAAAGACAACCATTTTTTTTTCTCCAGGTGGAGCAGCTGAAACAAGATGTGTCAGAACTGGAAGCGCTGCAAGAGGTGCACGAGCAGCTGGTGGAGTCGAACCGGGAGCTCGAGCAGGACCTGCGCGAGGAGCTGGAAATGGCCCAGAGCGCCACCAGAGAGGTAAGATATAGTAGTTTTTTTTATAATGTCCCTAAAACCAAGGCCAAAATGAAGAGGGGTGACGGGTGATAGAACACCTCATACTATGGAATAAATACAGTATGAGCTTCTTTTGGTGTAAAATATCAATATCTCGTAAACAGCTGCGTAAATTAGAAAATGCTGTACCTTTTTGAAAACTACAATAAACTTGCTATCTTTTTTTGTTGTATGCCATGTTAGTTTACAATACTTTTCTAAAATGAAACTCGATCAAAACCGCAGGCTAAATTTAATAAATTGCTTTAATCGTTTTTTTTTTAATTATTTTTACCGACAAGGCATCATGATATGTATTAAATTTAAATTACATTCGATAGGATATGTTTTTGGTAATATCCTGCAAAAAACAGATTTACAAAATACTTAAATTTGCAGTGGTGGCAATCGACATACTGACGCAGGGTATCAAAAGTCACGTGTTTTTTAAAAGTGCCAATATCTCGAAAATCATGAACTTTTTATTAATGTCAAATTAACTTAATATGGTTGCTTATGAGCTGTTCTATCACCCCTCTTCATTTTGGCGTTGGTTTTAGGGACACCCTGTATAAGTTGGTACTACTAATTGTTACATCTTTCCATGTTTGTTAGGTATGTGGTTGTTAGGTACAGAATGCCACTAAGTCCGCCAGTTGTACTGACTTTTGTTTTGTGCATCATCATCCTCCTAGCCTTTGTCCCATTTTTTTGAGAATGAATTCTCAATCGGGGTCGGCTACCTAAATCCCAAGATGTGGCGTCGGCACTAGTTTTTACGAAAGCGACTGCCATCATCTGACCTTCCAATCCAGAGGGGAAACTAGACCTTATTGGGCTTAGGTGGTTTCCTCACGATGTTTTCCTTCACCGAAAAGCGAGTGGTAAATATCAAATGACATTCCGTACATAAGTTCCGAAAAACTCATTGGTACGGGCCGGGTTCGAACCCGCGACCTCCGGATTGAAAGTCGCATGCCCTAACCACTAGGCTACCACCGCTTTTTTTGTGCAATAAAGTTTAAATAAATAGGTCTTCAACTGTTCACTGCGCAGGTGGTGCGCGAGCGCGAGGCAGCCTTCGAGACGATCATGGACCGCGACTCCACGATCCTGAAGTTCCGCGAGCTGGTGCAGAAGATGACCGAGCAGTACAACGAGATCCGCAGCCAGCTCGAGTCCAAACAAGGTCAGGGAAGGAAATGGAAATTGATGCATCTACCATCGCACTGCTCGCCATCGGCAGGGTGTTCGTCCTCACATATCCGCCTAAATGGTCGAGAACTGTCCGGTTCCAGAGGAATTTCCTACCGCGAACGCTTCGCATGTGGAATGAGCTCCCTGCCGAGGTTTTCCCCGGGGGCTACAGTATGCGTTTTCAAGAGGGGAGTAAATAGGTTCTTAAAGGGTCGGCAACGCGCGCGTGATGCTCCTGGCGTTGCAAGCGTTCATAGGCGGCGGTAACTGCTTAACATCAGGCGGGCCGCATGCTTGTTTGCCACCGTCGTAGTATAAAAAAATGTATTTATCTATCCAAATATCATAAACCCTCCATGATGCGTTCAAGAACCGCACATTATGACCACCATAAAAATAGACTGTTTTATTAGAACCAATGTCTTATCTGTGAAAATGTTATTATTGCTATTGCTAAATAATAACATCGATTTCGATAGTATTATTTATTCAAATTTCGAACATCTTTGAAAAACAAAGAAATTTGATTTGATCTCTATTCTAATATCAGTCGAGATGACGTTTAGTTCGAAATGAATTGTCAATTTGCATCAAATTCGACAAATGTCGCACGTATGTAAGATATCGAACGATATGATAGTTGGGGCGAACTCTAGTTTGTCTCTGAATTAAAAAAAACTATGACAGCTGCCAGAAAACTTCATTACCGCCATTACCGGGTAATATTTGTCGAAATGTGCGACTCCTGAATGCATCATGGAGGCCTATGATATGTGACTAGATAAAGTAGTGTATGTAACTGTACATAATTAGGCATTAAGACACTCGTGTGCTGTTATTATGAAACTTGCCTTCGGCGCGTTTCATAAACCCACACTCGTGTTTAATACCCTTCATTATGTACAGTCACATAAACTACTATTATTCATAAGGGGACGTTGTCTAATGAATATAATGCTTTTTCCAGGGTCCCCAGCGCCAGGATCGGAGCAAGACTCGACCCCAGAGCCAGCGCGCTCGCCTCCCGTGGAGCTGGGCACCCTGGTGCACTCCTCGCGCGCCTCCACGCGCTCCGTGGACCTGCAGCTGCGGGCGCTGGAGCTGGCGCAGGCGAGAGCGAGAGCGGACATGCTGGCGGCGTGTCTGCCCGACCACTTCATGCGACCCGCGGGTGAGTACCCTCCGTATACAGCTGGGGGCTCCAGTGTACTGGTCCCAGCGCCAGCATCACAACCAGACTCGCTCCACGCGCTCCGTGGACCTGGCGTGGAGCTGGCGCAGGCGAGAGCGAGAGCGGACATGCTGGCGGCGTGTCTGCCCGACCACTTCATGCGACCCGCGGGTGAGTACCCTCCGTATACAGCTGGGGGCTCCAGTGTACTGGCCCCAGCGCCATCAGAACCAGACTCGCTCCACGCGCTCCGTGGACCTGGCGTGGAGCTGGCGCAGGCGAGAGCGAGAGCGGACATGCTGGCGGCGTGTCTGCCCGACCACTTCATGCGACCCGCGGGTGAGTACCCTCCGTATACAGCTGGGGGCTCCAGTGTACTGGCCCCAGCGCCATCAGAACCAGACTCGCTCCACGCGCTCCGTGGACCTGGCGTGGAGCTGGCGCAGGCGAGAGCGAGAGCGGACATGCTGGCGGCGTGTCTGCCCGACCACTTCATGCGACCCGCGGGTGAGTACCCTCCGTATGCAGCTGGGGGCTCCAGTGTACTGGCCCCAGCGCCAGCATCAGAACCAGACTCGCTCCACGCGCTCCTCATTTAACGGACTTACTGATATTTTTCATTCCAGGTGACCACGACGCCATCTTGCTGATTCTGCTGCTGCAGCGGCTCACCACCAAGGCAGACATCATCCTCGGACAGATCAGGGAACGGTACGATTCATACATTACATTTTACGATGACTCATCATATCAGATACACGTCCACTGCTGGACAAAAACCCCCAAAGTTCTCCACAGGCCGTGTGCCGCCCTCATCCAATTACTGTCGCTGGTCCATCTTGTTGAGGGCCTTCCCACGCTGCGTCTGCCGTCTATCAACTGAATACCACTATAGTGCTACTAATATAATAAGCGAAAGTTTCTGTGTGACAGACATATCTGTGTGTCATCCATACTAATATTATAAATGCGAAAGTGTGTCTGTCTGTCTGTCTGTCTGTCTGTCTGTCTGTTACCTCTTCACGCTTAAACCGCTGAACCGACTTAGATGAAATTTGGTATGGAGATAGTTTGAGACCCGGAAAGGACATAGGATACTTTTCATCCCGAATAAATTTAGTGTTCCCATGGGATGAGCGGGCAACACCGCGGGGCACAGCTAGTAGTTTATATCCTAACTTCACACATAGGCTATAGGTATGATGTCATCGTCAGTTGAAAAGCAAACTCACTAAGTGGGTGAATCAACTTTTAAGTGCACCTTGTTGCTATGGTTACGCAAAAATTTTCCTTGACAACCTAAGCATTTTGTATGAAGATGTCACTTGGACAACGGGGACAGAGTAAACAACACAAAAAAGTTGATTCACCCAAGTAACAATCAATCTACGTATATCAGTATCAGTCTATATCTTGGTGTGGTTAAGATTCGTTTGTTCAACCGAGACTCTTGCGCAGGTTCCCGGCCGTGAACGTGTGGGACCGGGAGGCGGTGACGAAGACCCACACAGCTGTGCAGTACAGCTTCCGCTGCCAGCTAGAGTACCAGCTACACATGATACAGGTAATAAAAATTTCTCAAACATGCTTCGAAGTATCACGTTTGGGGCGAAATAACTTGAGAGAACTCTACAGTTATTTCATACAAAATTGAAGGCCTAGGCCGGGAAGTAATTTATTTTTAAACATGGCGTCTGTGTTCATGAACAGGCTAAACGGCTAAATCGTTCTTATATCGTTCAATACTTGTATTACTACTTCTTAGAATGTCTCTAATCGAATTGAGTGTTGCTGAATGTTGCATTAACTTGTCGACGTGTTAAGTTTTATATTGTTCCTCTGCCCCCGTAAACTTTGTACCGTTATCGCAGAACACTTCTACTAACCCCATATGTTGTTCTCAGTGCATAGTGTCTATGTGGGTGACGGCACTGAACTTGTGCACGTCGGTCTTTCCGCACAGACTCTATCAATCCCTATTCTATTTTGTTCATCTGCCCCAGTAAACTTTGTACCGTTATCGCAGAAACTTCTACTAATCCATATGTGGTTCCCAGTGCATTGTGTCGATGTGGGTGACGGCACTGAACTCGTGCACGTCGGTCTTTCCGCACAGACTCTATCAATCCCTATTCTATTTTGTTCATCTGCCCCAGTAAACTTTGTACCGTTATCGCAAAACACTTCTACTAATCCATATGTGGTTCCCAGTGCATTGTGTCGATGTGGGTGACGGCACTGAACTCGTGCACGTCGGTCTTTCCGCACAGACTCTATCAATCCCTATTCTATTTTGTTCATCTGCCCCAGTAAACTTTGTACCGTTATCGCAAAACACCTACTAATCCATATGTTGTTCCCAGTGCATAGTGTCGATGTAAGTGACGGCACTGAACTCGTGCACGTCGGTCTTTCCGCACAGACTCTATCAATCCCTATTCTATTTTGTTCATCTGCCCCAGTAAACTTTGTACCGTTATTGCAGAACACTTCTACTAATCCATATGTTGTTCCCAGTGCATAGTGTCGATGTGGGTGACGGCGCTGGACTCGTGCACGTCGGTCTTTCCGCACAGACTCTATCAATCCCTATTCTATTTTGTTCATCTGCCCCAGTAAACTTTGTACCGTTATCGCAGAACACTTCTACTAATCCATATGTTGTTCCCAGTGCATAGTGTCGATGTGGGTGACGGCGCTGGACTCGTGCACGCCGGTCTTTCCGCACATTCCTATTCTATTTTGTTCATCTGCCCCAGTAAACTTTGTACCGTTATCGCAAAACACCTACTAATCCATACGTATTGTTTTCCCAGTGCATAGTGTCGATGTGGGTGACAGCATTGGACTCGTGCACGCCGGTCCTTCCGCATATTCCTATTCTATTTTGTTCATCTGCTCCAGTAAACTTTGTACCGTTATCGCAGAACACTTCTACTAATCCATATGTTGTTCCCAGTGCATAGTGTCGATGTGGGTGACGGCGCTGGACTCGTGCACTCCCGAGCTGCTGCTGAAGGCGGCCAGTGCGCTGCCGGACGCCACCACCCAGGAACGAGCCCTAGACGGAGCCCTGCAGCTGCTGAAGACCAATGAACTGGACGAGAACTGCGCTCTGGATGGTAAGTGGCCACAACACACAGTCTGTGTTTAATTTAAGTTGTATAAGGGCTGTGTAAGCGCTGCCGGACGCCAGCACCCAGGAACGAGCCCTAGACGGAGCCCTGCAGCTGCTGAAGACCAATGAACTGGACGAGAACTGCGCTCTGGATGGTAAGTGGCCACAACACACAGTCTGTGTTTAATTTAAGTTGTATACGGGCTGTGTAAGCGCTGCCGGACGCCACCACCCAGGAACGAGCCCTAGACGGAGCCCTGCAGCTGTTGAAGACCAATGAACTGGACGAGAACTGCGCTCTGGATGGTAAGTGGCCACAACACACAGTCTGTGTTTAATTTAAGTTGTAAAAGGGCTGTGTAAGCGCTGCCGGACGCCACCACCCAGGAACGAGCCCTAGACGGAGCCCTGCAGCTGTTGAAGACCAATGAACTGGACGAGAACTGCGCTCTTGATGGTAAGTGGCTTACCGAGTCAGTAACATCGTCTGCTTTATATTTTCTTCGGTTTCCGCGGCTGTCGCACATTTAAATAAAACAATTGAAACGGATTATATCATCCGCTTGCTAGATAAGAGCTGCATCAAACCCCGGAGACAACAGGCTTCCACTCATTAGTGGTCTTAGCCCACAACTCATCCGGTAAGGGGCAAACATGGCCTGCCCATTCCCACTTTAACTTGGCCAATTTCCGAGCTACATACGTCAACAATTTGCGTCTTGGAGCATAGAGTAGTGTTGCGGATTCGATCCATTAATTTTACACCTAAACGCTTCATAGCCCTTTGGCAGGCTCCGAGTTTGAACTTCTGAGCTTCTGTCAAAGATCAAGAATGAGCACAATAGGTGAGAACAGGAAGTATGCATATATCCATTAGCCTCCTTTTGAGTGATAGCGGGAGTTCACCTTTCATTAAGTGTTTCATGGACCAATAACTCCTCCAGGCGTTTCCTATCCGTCGTTCGACTTCTTTGCATCTTTCCATCTTTCCAGGTATCGAGCGCTGCTGGACGTACCTCTCCGCCATGTGGTCCGCCCTGAACCTGTCGACCCTCGAGCCGGAGTATCCGCGCGAGGCGGTCTCCCACGCGTGCTGCTCCCTGGACGCGCTCGCGCGCGCGCTGCACGCTGATGCTAGCGCGCTGCAGCAGACCCTAGTGGTATGTATCCACCATATCTGGTCCTTCGAGCCGGATATCTTCGCGAGGCGGTCTCCCACGCGTGCTGCTCCCTGGACGCGCTCGCGCGCGCGCTGCACGCTGATGCTAGCGCGCTGCAGCAGACCCTAGTGGTATGTATCCACCATATCTGGTCCTTCGAGCCGGATATCTTCGCGAGGCGGTCTCCCACGCGTGCTGCTCCCTGGACGCGCTCGCGCGCGCGCTGCACGCTGACGCTAGCGCGCTGCAGCAGACCCTAGTGGTATGTAGACCCACCATGTCTGGTCCTTCGAGCCGGATATCTTCGCGAGGCGGTCTCCCACGCGTGCTGCTCCCTGGACGCGCTCGCGCGCGCGCTGCACGCTGACGCTAGCGCGCTGCAGCAGACCCTAGTGGTATCTAGACCCACCATGTCTGGTCCTTCGAGCCGGATATCTTCGCGAGGCGGTCTCCCACGCGTGCTGCTCCCTGGACGCGCTCGCGCGCGCGCTGCACGCTGACGCTAGCGCGCTGCAGCAGACCCTAGTGGTATGTGGATCCACCATGTCTGGTCCTTCGAGCCGGATATCTTCGCGAGGCGGTCTCCCACGCGTGCTGCTCCCTGGACGCGCTCGCGCGCGCGCTGCACGCTGACGCTAGCGCGCTGCAACAGACCCTAGTGGTATGTGGATCCACCATGTCTGGTCCTTCGAGCCGGATATCTTCGCGAGGCGGTCTCCCACGCGTGCTGCTCCCTGGACGCGCTCGCGCGCGCGCTGCACGCTGACGCTAGCGCGCTTCAGCAGACCCTAGTGGTATGTAGACCCACCATGTCTGGTCCTTCGAGCCGGATATCTTCGCGAGGCGGTCTCCCACGCGTGCTGCTCCCTGGACGCGCTCGCGCGCGCGCTGCACGCTGACGCTAGCGCGCTTCAGCAGACCCTAGTGGTATGTAGACCCACCATGTCTGGTCCTTCGAGCCGGATATCTTCCCGAGGCAGTCTCACACAGGTGCTGCTCACTGGATGCACCGGCCCGCGTATTGCACGCCGCCAATTACCCATTTGAATCAGTGATCCTTCAAACCTGGATATCCTAGACAAGCTAGAGTAACCAGGCACTGCTGGTAGACCCTTGGTATCAGTAGCATGTCTAAAGCAATGGGTCCTTCGAACCTGACTTTCCTCGTGCAGAGTTTCGCATATAATCCTTGGACACGATAGCGGGATAAATGGAGAAGGAAGTTAAACGAACGATGAACATCATGTACCTAAATGAATCGAATTCATACTTATAGCAAGCACGACTGTAACACGACACTGTAGAAATACTTATTTTTATTTTATTTAATACGTGGTGAGAGAGGCAGGTGTCAATGTTATACACCACACTTCCAAGTACTAGCTCGGCTGACACACGTCACCGTGACACCTATACTCCGATGGCCAGTTCCATGTCGTCTGTTCCATTTAAAATATTTTTTTATGTTTCAGCAAAGCGAGCACAACCTAGAGCTGGGTCAGCTGCACACCCACATCACAACCACGGCGCTGAGTCTCCAGCAGGCTCTGAAGGGAGCACGTCGTCGGCTGCCTCCTGCACCGCAGGCTCCAGTACCGCTGCCGCAGCAGGTAATGCCAACAGAACACACCCTGGAGCTGGGTCAGCTGCACACCCACATCACAACCACGGCGCAGTCTCCAGCAGGCGCTGAAGGGAGCGCGTCGTCGGCTGCCTCCTGCACCGCAGGCTCCAGTACCGCTGCCGCAGCAGGTAAAGCAAACAGAACATACCCTAGAGCTGGGTCAGCTGCACGCTACATCACGAGCACGGCGCTGAGTCTCCAGCAGGCGCTGAAGGGAGCGCGTCGTCGGCTGCCTCCTGCACCGCAGGCTCCAGTACCGCTGCCGCAGCAGGTAAAGCAAACAGAACATACCCTAGAGCTGGGTCAGCTGCACGCTACATCACGAGCACGGCGCTGAGTCTCCAGCAGGCGCTGAAGGGAGCGCGTCGTCGGCTGCCTCCTGCACCGCAGGCTCCAGTACCGCTGCCGCAGCAGGTAAAGCAAACAGAACATACCCTAGAGCTGGGTCAGCTGCACGCTACATCACGAGCACGGCGCTGAGTCTCCAGCAGGCGCTGAAGGGAGCGCGTCGTCGGCTGCCTCCTGCACCGCAGGCTCCAGTACCGCTGCCGCAGCAGGTAAAGCAAACAGAACATACCCTAGAGCTGGGTCAGCTGCACGCTACATCACGAGCACGGCGCTGAGTCTCCAGCAGGCGCTGAAGGGAGCGCGTCGTCGGCTGCCTCCTGCACCGCAGGCTCCAGTACCGCTGCCGCAGCAGGTAATGCGAACAGAACACACCCTGGAGCTGGGTCAGCTGCACACCCACATCACAACCACGGCGCAGTCTCCAGCAGGCGCTGAAGCTCAATTTTGAAGCAGATATCGTCAACCGATTGAGCTGAAATTTTGCATACTTACTTAACTTCGATGACAATACAATAATATGGTACCATGGGGCTGATCTGATGATGGAGCCGGAAGGTGGCCATAGGAACTCTATAATAGAAAAAGCAATCCTACCGAGCTCGGGCTCTTTAGAATCGTCTCAGTGAGCATTTGATGGATATGTTTTTTTTTTATTCAAAATAGCCATGCATTTAATCTCGATTGCACCTGATGTTAAGTGACAATAAGGCCTAAGATGGAGCATGAATATATATACAGTCGTGGCCAGATAATTAAGAACACAGTTTTTTTCTTCATACAACTGCATACGTCGTTCCTAATTAAGTATGGAGTTATAAAACGTGTTGATTGGACCCATCCGTATTTTCTAAAGTACAAGTTTTACATCAACTTTGTTTGTACTAAAGTAAACCTTGTTAAAAACACCCGTGCATTGTATTATTCAATAATAAAATTGGTCAACCGCATCCAGCATTTTTCATCAAATTTCCAAAGTCATATTTGTATGCAGTTGTATGAAGAAAAAACTGTGTTCTTAATTATCTGGCCACGACTGTATATGAATATCCAAAGAAAAGTACAGTCGGCTATAAAAGCTTGCCACTAAAATGTCATTTTTGACAGAAACTTTTTTTCTATCCAGGTGATCTCACGTCTCCGCACGGAGGCGGCGGCGTGCCTGTGGCGCTGCGCGCGCGCGGCGGGGCTGGCGGCGCGCGCGGCCTGCGCCTGCGCCGCCACGGCCGGGGACCGCGGCGACGGCGCGCCGTTGCCGCACGCCACGCTGCTCAACGTGTGGACGCAGGCCACCAACAAGACCTACCAGCAGGTACGCCGGATAACTACGGTCTAAATTAATAAAAAAAAAAAAAAGAAAAAAAAAACCCTCAAGAGGCCTTATTCTTTGCGCGCGCGGCCTGCGCCTGCGCCGCCACGGCCGGGGAGCGGGGGGACGGCGCGCCGCTGCCGCACGCCACGCTGCTCAGCGTGTGGACGCAGGCCACCAACAAGACATACCAGCAGGTACGCCGGATAACTACGGTCTAAATTTAAAAAAAAACCGCGGCTTTAAGAGGCCTTATTCTTTTTAAATTTTAATATGTTCATATTATGAGTATTATCCATACTAATATTATAAATGCGAAAGTGTGTCTGTCTGTCTGTTACCTCTTCACGCTTAAACCGCTGAACCAACTTAGATGAAATTTGTTACGGAGATAGTTTGAGACCCGGGAAAGGACATAGGATACTTTTCATCCCGAATAAATTTAGTGTTCCCGTGGGATGAGCGGGTAACACCGCGGGGCACAGCTAGTTTAAAAAAACAGCGACCTTAAGAGGCCTTATTCCTTTTAAAATTTATTTAGGTTTCAAATATATACCAATAAATCCTAATAGCCCTGTTCTAGGTAGTAACATCAATAATATGTTAAGAAACATGTTTGATCATAGAGAAAAATGTCTAAACAATCAGCATTTTAAAAGGAATAAGGCCTCTTAGGAGGCCTTATTCTTTTTAAACTTTAATATTTTCATATTATGAGTATTATGACAAATATATTGATACTTTGAACCAACTTTTTAAAGTGAATAATACTTTTCCCTGAGTTCTAGAAAGTAACATAGCTATTTCATACGTTCATGCGTGCAGTCGAAAATAAGTTAAAAAAACCAGTTTTCCGCGTGAATTTTGTCAATTTCGAGTTTGTGTATGGAACAAAAATCATCTATGAAAAAATTTAAACATAGGTAGGTATCAAATATATACCAATAAATCTCGATAGCCCTGTTCTAACTAGTAACATTGATAACATGTTTGATCAAAGAGAAAATGTCGAAATAATCAACATTTTTGAACGGAGCGATTTCTAGTCCTATGACAATACTAGTGTTATGATTTTTTAACTTTGTTTATTTCTCAATAAATAAAACACATCTCATTAATAGTACATTACGTAACAAGGGTGGTAAACGAGAAATTACAAACGAGTGTCTATTAGAAGCCCGAAGCCGAAGGCGAGGGATTTAATGACACGAGTTTGGAATTCCTTTACCACCAGAGTCACGTTCACGTACGACGTTTTTCATCACACATTGGAGGAAATAAAACAAAAGTAGTAGTAGTCAATACCAAAATTACTTACCGCCCTAGGGCGTAATTCACGATTTACCGCCTGCTTTTCTAATGTGTAAATCCTTAATGTTTACAAATGAAGCGAAAATTGAAAAATTTAATGATTCGGACAGGATTTGAACCTGCGTTTCCAACGGCTTTCCGGGCCAACACGGGCGTCCTCACAATTGGACCACCGAATCAGATGTCAGAGCCATTGAATTTTTCAACCAGTTGCTTCGACATGCCTTAGGGTGGCATCGTAGCGCCATCTACCGTAAAGATTTAGACTTTATCGTCGTCACCATCGTCTCAAATTTGTTGAGAATCGATAGTAACGATGTGCTACACCCGAATTACTTATTTTTATTAAAGCAGTAAACATCTGCTAACGTAAACTAAATGTTTACATATGAAGCGATAATTGAAAAACTCATTTCATAAACATTTGTTAACATTTAGTTTACGTTAGCAGATGTTACTGCTTTAATAAAAATTGGGCAAGTGCGAGCCCGACTCGCTCATGAAGGGTTCCGTACCTATACATATATATATAATCTATAACAAGTTTGTTGTATGGGAGCCCCCCTTAAATATTTATTTTATTTTTAGTATTTGTTGTTATAGCGGCAATAGAAATACATCATCTGTGAAAATTTCAACTGTCTAGCTATCACCGTTCTTGAGATACAGCCTGGTGACAGACGGACGGACGGACAGCGGAGTCTCAGTAATAGGGTCCCGTTTTTACCCTTTGGGTACGGAATCCTAAAAAAACTCATTACAAGATACAAGATACAAGACATTTATTGGTAAAAGTTAATGTTTTACAAGTCAGGTTAACAGGTAGGTATATAATTCAACTAATAGGTACTAGTAATTAGGTACACATTTCTGGAGTATGTAAAATAAAAATATGTCACTTAAACTTATTATTAATAATAGAATATAATTACATTTAAGCAAAAACAAATTCATAGACAGTATAGTTAATATGATTATATTGGCAGGACGACCACGGGCCCGTGCGCACCATCAAGCATGCGCTGGCGGCCGTCAGCGCCGACGTCACCAAGTTCGCGACCCTCGCCGCAGAGAAGGAGTACGACATGATGTCCATCACCAACGTCGCTGAAAAGGTTGGTACACCTATACACATATTACCTATCGCTTTCTTCGCTGTACTGTTTTATTCTTCTTTCTTTAGGTTATAAATTTATCGATTTAATCGATTTCTACCAATTTACAGAAATAGCACATGAATCGAAACGCAAGATTTAGTCACAACACAGCTTTAAAAAAAAAGACGTAGTATGTAACTGTTTGAGTAATGATTTACTATCGTTAAATACTTCAACACCGTGATAAGAAAAAATATAACATGAACTCAATTGTATCAAATAGAAAGTGAAAAACGTGTATAGATACTTGAAAAACCACTATGTCATTGCTTGTTTTTTTTTATGAAATTCAATAGGTTGCGCAGATTTACGTTATATGGGTCCTGTGATGTGACAAATGTTTGTTTAAATATCATACAGACTATAATAATTGATCACTCATCGTGTATTTATGTCACAGCCGACTCCACCCGTGGTGCTGCGCGCGCAACTCGTGAAGAAGCAACTCGAGGAGACCAAGACCCTGACGATTAAGCTGGAGAACAAAGAAGCTGACATCAAGGAACTGAGGAAGGCTCTCAAAGTGAGTTTCGTAATAAATTCATTCTTTAGGAAGGTACCTGATTATAAATTGACCTCTTGACCCTCACACACTGGAGCCTAAATGGTCGAGAACTGTGCAGTTCCGCAGGAATTTCCTACCGCTGCGATGAGCTCCTGCCTTGCGTGTACCTCGGCGTGGTAACTGCTTAATACCGGGCCGCATGCATGGTTACCATGTAGTATAAAAAAAATATCGAGTCTGCAGTAGCGTTTAGGATAACAGATCCGAGCTAGTTCAACTTTCAGCTGCCTTTGGAGCTTATTTGGATACTAGGAGGTACAATACAATACAATACAACAATACTTTTTGAAAACCAATAAAAGTTTACAAAAGGAAACAAGACAACTACAATTTATAAATAACGGCAGACAACAGGCGGTCTTATCGCTAAAAAGCGATCTCTTCCAGACAGGTACCCGCAACTTCGTTAGCGTGTTTTTTAGTATTTTTATTTCTTTACCGTAGACGGGATAAAAGTATTCCATGACCATCTTAGGAACAGTACAGTACTGTATCCCTGTACCAAAATTGTCCGACTCGCACTGGGCCGGTTATTATAATGATGAAATCTATCGTGTGTCCAGGCGAAACAGGAGGAGCTGTCAGAGATGCAGATCAGGCGGGAGCTGGGCGAGCGCAAGCTCACGTCAGCGGCCAGGGACGCGGAGCTGAAGGCCGAACAGCTGGCGAGGAGGCTCGAGGACGCATATAACCAGCTGAAGAGGTGAGCATTCTCCTGCTGTCAGAGATGCAGATCCGACGGGAGCTGGGCGAGCGCAAGCTCACGTCAGCGGCCAGGGACGCGGAGCTGAAGGCCGAACAGCTGGCGAGACGGCTCGAGGACGCGCATAACCAACTGAAGAGGTGAGCATTCTCCTGCTGTCAGAGATGCAGATCAGGCGAGCTGGGCGAGCGCAAGCTCACGTCAGCGGCCAGGGACGCAGAGCTGAAGGCCGAACAGCTGGCGAGGCGGCTCGAGGACGCATATAACCAGCTGAAGAGGTGAGCATTCTTCTGCTGTCAGAGATGCAGATCCGACGGGAGCTGGGCGAGCGCAAGCTAACTACTCTTATTTGACGAAATTCACGCAGAAAGCTGTGTTTAGGGTTCCGTACCCAAAGGGTAAAAACGGGACCCTGTTACTGAGACTTCGCTGTCCGTCCGTCCGTCCGTCTGTCACTAGGCTGTATCTCAAGAACGGTGATAGCTAGACAGTTGAAATTTTCACAGATGATGTATTTCTATTGCCGCTATAACAACAAATACTAAAAATAAAAGAAAATACATATTTAAGGGGGTCTCCCATACAACAAACGGGATTGGTTGTGTTAACTTTGCACCTCATTTGTATGGAGCGCTATACATACCAGGTGCAAACTTAACTTAACCACTTAAGGATGGAAAGTGTTTGTACGGAACCCTCGGTGCGAGAGTCCAACTCGCACTTGACCGGTTTTTTTTTAATTCATTTTCGACTGCACGCAATGAAATAGCTATGTTACTATCTAGAACTCAGGGAAAAGTATTTTTTCACTTTAAAAAGTTGATGGTTGCACGCTAGTGATTATGATACCGGTATATGTAACCGTGAATTCATAATCACGAGAGCCATTTTATATTTGTACAGGAAAGAGAAGGAGTTCGAAGAGACAATGGACCACCTCCAACAAGACATAGACTCGCTGGAGAGCGAGCGAGGCGCGCTCCGCGACAAACTGAAGCTGTACGCCAAGCGGGGCGGGCAACACCACGGTATGTCACTAGTCACTTTATTTATACCGGGTGTTACAGTTGCCGAGAAACTTCTTGACCCAAAATGGCGGATCTGCGCATGCATATTTGTACGTAAATCGGCTACTGCGCAGTCAAGGTTAGGCTCAAGAAGTTTCTCGGCAACTGTACCTGTTATAGGAGCCATATATTATAACATAGATTCTAATCTTGAAACTGAAAATTTAAGAAAGAAAAATTGAATGCGATCTACTACAATCTAAGCAGGATCGCATTCAATTTTTCTTTCTTAATTTACCTTTGTGTCATTATTTATAAAAATAAAAATGTGGTATTTCCACATAAAAATATGAATCGATAAAAATATTCTATACAAATACTGAAAATTTGTTCAGCAACTTTGAGCCAAAGGCGAGAGCTCTCAGGTTGCGATCTAAGATTGTGTTTCAAGCTAGGGAAGTTATACTAAGTTTTGACAGTTATTTTATTACTTAACTATGGTTCAAATGTTATAATAGTTTTAAATAATTCTTTATATTTTAGATTTGGCACTTCTACGTAAGTTAAATTTTATGTTTTAACAGTTTATTGGTTTTGATTTGAACTCACCTTGTATATAAGTACTTTGGTTACTGAATCATTGATTATAATTTATAAATAACATTATGAAATCGATATATCTCATTGATGACGTTGAGTAATGAAAAAGAAAACATCTTAAATATTCAGTTGTCAAAAATATACACATGTTTAACTTTCGTCATATTATAATATGCCGTTGTGTCAAAACAAATATAACGAGATAAAACGTGTATAACCTGCATCGTTTTCTACAAAAAAAAATACATATATACATATTGTGTAATAATCACAAGCAGTAAACTAAATGCTTATATACAGAGAGTGGAATTCATGGAAAAAGTTAACGCATCCACTGCCAGGAGTGGCCTAGGAACAAGCTTGTATGAAAGTGAACGCATGTATGCGTTGCTGGCATTGAATGTGTTAAACGTAAAGATATATCACAAAATTCCGCTCTCTTTATTTATAAAGCTGTGTCTCCACTATGCGCTTGAATTTTTGGCTTCATGGCTTGTAAGCAGCGGCACTGTCTACATGGAGACACGGCATTAATACGCGTGTGTATTATGCGTGTATAACGCGTATAAGTCGAGTGTATAACGCTTATACAAAGCGTGTATAACTTGTGTGTAACGAGTGTGTTTGCGCGCGCAGCGGTGGCGACGCCGGCGGTCGTATCCAGAGAATACTCACGTAAGCCACGCCTCCAATCACCGTTTATCGATATCGATAGATACATCACTATATCGACGATTTTTCAATTGCCTTACATCATACTATTTCTAATAGGAATTTATTACCAGACTAGAAAACTGTCAGTCTTTTTTACTCAAGCTACAAATAGCAACCCCTCTCTGTTTATAAATACAATTCGAAAGAGATTGGCGATTATAAATCTTTCAATAACTTGTAAGGCGTTTACTATTAAAGTATCAATAAAATCATAGTCAATGTGTTGAATTCTTTCGATATCGATAACATGATGGCTCTAAATGTTGTATGTCCTAACCCCGCATGCCCTGCCAATACCCTTTTTTAACCGACTTCTAAAAAAGGAGGAGGTTCTATGTTTTGGATAATACATTAATAGGAAGAAGGAAATGCTAACTCATTAAATAACAAAAAAATAATATTCAAGTTGACAAAAATACACATAAAAATACATATTGAATTTTTTTATTAATTGTCTTCTAATACGTTCTAATGCGTTTTCATAAAATTGTATGTATTTAAAATCGATTAATTAATTTTACATAGAAAAGTCTCGTGAGTCTCGAGACATTTCAAAATACATATGAAACAGGTTTTACTTACGTTGTAGAAGTCAAGTCAAGAGTTCGATTGGCCGTCTTGCCCATGTCTTGGACATGCAATGAGCTTTTTAGCATGTTCATGAACACAGACGCGATGTTAAAAAAAACTACTTCCCGGCCTAGGCCTTAAATTTTGTATGAAATTCCTTAACTGTTCTCTCGAGTTGTTACGCCTGAAACGTGATACTTCGCAGCCTGTTATAAATAAATAAATAATATCGGACAACCTCACACAAATCGATCTAGTCCCAAATTAAGCTCAAGGCTTGTGTTATGGGTACTAGACGACGATATACCTACGTACTTATATAGATAAATATATACTTAAATACATAGAACAACCATGACCCAAGCGCAAATACTAGAGTTCATCACACAAATATTTGCCCATATATTTGTTATAACGCAAGTTATAAGGACATTTCATTGCATGTTTGAGAAAAAATACGAACGAAACGGGTTTACTTACGTCGAAATCAAATCAAGAGTGTTCGACAGGCCGTCTTGCCTTAGCTTGCAAGTGACATTTTCTCCCCGCGTAGCAGGCAGAAAGTGCCACTTACGGCCTGGGGTGACGTAAAATATATACGGATGTGTACAACATGGGTTGATAATCTGTGGTATGTTTGTGCAGCGGCCGTGACGCCCGTGCACGCTCCTCCGGACATGCGTAAGCGCATCCTACTATCTGTCGCATGTTCCGTGTACTTGTTTACCACGAGCTGTGTCTGTAATCAACTCAAAACTGAGAACATATTGTACTATTCAAAATAATATAAGGGCCACTTGAAATTTTCACACTTTATAGCCTAACAGTGTTTTTCTCCCACTCAGATTTTTACTTACTTACTTATTTACTAAGCTGGCTCGGTGACCCAAAGAGGATCTTGGCCTCTGCCACGAGAGAACGCCACTCTTCCCATTTTAGATTTTTAGTGGTACTAATTAATTTTACTGGCAACGGCAATTTTTTGGTAACTGACATTGAAAGCGAATGTCACTGTCACTTGAAAGCGAATGTCAAGCGAATACAAAGAGGAAACAGAACTAAATATTCCGCCAATTTAAAGTATTTTTTGCTTAATAAAGCCAATGCTATCCACAGTGATGAAAGTCAAGCTTTTTCCAAAATGATTCAATATTTATTTCGCAAGAAGAACCAAGGACAATATTCCCTTTAACAATGTTTTGAATTTGGTTGATGACGGATCGTTGACAAATCGCTTCTGACGTTTAATAATGCAAATATATGACGTCTGCACATTATTGCCATGTGAAAGGTGTTTGTAGCGCCCTATCCCTGGGCCGGACCGACATTTGTTAGGCTATAATTAGTTTAAAAATGGCATCAAAAATAAATTGTGGCCCATAAATTCCTTGAGTAGTATATTTGTAATAAGTTTTATTACAGACGTCCCTATTTCGATTTATTTTGCGAATTACCAAGTTTTGTTTTTCTAGTTATTTATTACTTATATATTGAAGCGTAAAATTGAGATTTTTTATGCTTCGACTGGGTTTTGAATCCACATTTCCATTTCCGTGCCAGGCGGGTGAACTTCCAATAGGCTAGTTGACCCAGTTTCGAAATATATTGGAAATGGTTAATAATGATCTTACTAGCTCTAAAAAAAATGTCTTGTATTTTTCTGAAAGCTAGAAAGCTAAATTTTATCAATTGAAAATTAGAAATTTCATAAACAGTCAAAAACGCCGTCCGCCATTTTTCCCTTTCGCTAATCTGTGGCGTGTCGTAGTATTACCTGTAAATATTCGAAATTCGACCGTCGTATAATGCCATTCCGCTCACTCCAAATATACTTTGACAGGAGATCGAGAGGGACGGCACTATTCGAAGTCGTCAAAGTAGACTTTCAGTTTTGTTTACATGACCAATGACGTCACTATCATAAGCGAAAATGGCGGACAGCGTTTTAAGCATTTCAAAATACAGATTAAAAACCATATTTCAAATTAAATTTTTTCAGCCATCTTTCACTTTTATGAATTGAAAAATATATATTTAGGTTTCCTTTGCTAAATACTATACGGAATAAACATTAGTTTATTATAATTTGACATGAGTCAACTAGCCTATTGTTCTATCGAAGCCACTAGCTGAAGCAAGGAAAAAATACTTATGTTGTTTTAATATCGTCTTTTTTGTCTTAGATTGTTGAATCCTTTTCCGTACGAATCTGAATACTATTTTGGCTAAAGCAGTATCTATGAATTATGTGATTCATACAAAATTGCATTGATACTTTGAGGATTTTGATTTATATATATTTTTAAGGAAAAGGCGTTCATTGGCAATTAGCTTTTATTTTTTATTTTTAATGAATACTATTAATGTTTAGTGCCTTATAAAAGTGAAGGGTATGGTTTAACCGAGATGTTATGAATTGGAATGGTAACTAATGTGTTAATTTTCATGTCGTCATTTTATTTTTTAACTGCTAATGTTCTGTGTAAGTTTAAATATCACGTTATGCTTAATTCTTTAATTAAATTAATATTCTTTCGAATCAACGTGTACAATCCATTAAAACTATCATGTAGTATTATTTATTTAAGTCACTTTGATACCTGTCTTAAATTTGGGAGGATCATCAAAGTTACTATATGGCTTGGGTAAATGTTGGTTCGAAAAGTGTAACTCGCATGTTTAAACTGAAATATCGAGGATAATTATCGCAAGATCTATTGCTCTGTTTTTACAAAATGTACGAGCACTATGAGCAGGCATCATATAGTATATTCGAATGCTTTTATACCTAGATTTTGCTCGAGTTGTGTGGAAACGCTGAAGCCGAAATGTAGGTGTCAAAACATGAAGATATCCAATCCCTAACTATGGGTGATACATAAATGAGTTAAAGATAAACATTACAAAAATGCTTGCGACTTTATCCTTTGAAGGGACCTCGTTTCTACGACAGAGTGTCTTCCGGCAATTCACATATCTGGATGATAACAGAATGATGGTTTTTAAAAGTATTCGTTTTTCACGGTTGTGTGAAAACAAAAACGACCTTTTTTAGAAACCATTGCTCACTTTAATGTTCATAATTTTAATTATTGATTTTGTATCGTCATGTCATGTAACAATGTAACACTTATTTTAACTTTTTATTTTTTCTGCTTATGAACTACGCAGAAAATAACGGCTGCGCTTTGTATGCATACGATTTTAAATGTTATTTCTTTTTTAATTGTTATACAGTCAGAAGCAAATATATACTAGACAAGACCACAAATGACTCTTAGTGTTGAGCTTAGTAGTTCCCTACCTTTTCTTGACCAGGGACCACTATTTTTATGTTATTTGCTGGGACTTAATAAAATAGTAGGTATAAAGAAATATTCCTCTGGTGATGTATCAACCGCGAGTTTAAAGTCATTCGTGTACCATATTTTGACCAATGGTTTGGAACCACTGACAAGACAGTAGCGGCAAAAATCTATAATATTTTGGGTAAAAGATGTCAGACTTTTTACGATCGCAAAAGGTTTACGGACCAAATAACCTGCTAATTCACTTTTAGCAAACAAAACGTCTATTTTTCTATCCAAATAGTTATTTAAATCAAAGCAGACGAGGTTCTACGCCTTTTTAAAAAATACGCGTTTTTAGGGTTTCGTACCCAAAGGGTAAAAACGGGACCCTATTACTGAGACTTCGCTGTCCGTCCGTCCGTCCGTCTGTCGCCAGGCTGTATCTCAAGAACGGTGATAGTTGTACAGTTGAAATTTTCACAGATGATGTATTATTTCTATTGCCGCTATAACAACAAATACTAAAAATAAAATAAATATCTAAGGGGGGCCCAGGGGGGCTCCCATACAACAAACTTGTTATAGATTATGGTACGGAACCCTTCATGCGCGAGTCAGACTCGCACTTGCCCAATTTTTTCATCATTTCACATGCAGTATTATTTGGAAGTTCCAAATATGATAAAATATATAATAATGGTAACTATAATAAAAAAATACGTATCTTTACATTTGTTATCAATTTAGATTCTGGAAATTTTCATTCGGATCCTGACTTGGATCTCATTAATAAAAAAAATACATGTTAGTATATGATAGATTTTTTGCCGCTACTGTAGTTAACCGTAGTTTTGAGCTTCGTTCGCTTAGAATATCTGCTTCTGACCGTACGAATAATTGTTCAGAGGTGCCATTAGGTAAGTTCACCAAAACTAAAGTATCGTCTAATATTATCGGGATTTTTATTATTTACTTTCGCAATCCCAAAGAAAAAGCGACAAAGGTAAACGTCCCTGTGCTCGACACTGTCCCAATAGTTGCCATCTTGAATTGTAATGTGCGGATTAGGTTTTAAATGATACCAAGAGAGTCGCTGAAGCATTGCACGTTTATTGTTAGAAACGTAGGGTTTTTATACTAGTTTCTTGGCGTCACGTAACCTTTAGTAGGTCCGTGACATTTACAGTATTACAAGGTTAGTAATATAAGGTAAGGTTTAGGTAAGTATTAGGTTGACATTAGTATATGCTACGTAATTTGGTAGGTATTCATCTTGATACAATATTATTCTATTAAATGTCTTGTGACGTTGAGGCTACGTCATACACCACATCATTCGCAATAGAGGTGACAGCATGGTGTCAAGTCAACTATTAGTCATTAGCGTCTCGAGCACAGGGACTTTTACCTTACGCGTTTGCTACTAGAAATACGCCTTTGGCGCTTTCTTAAATCATTACTATTAGTCATTAATTTGCCCTATTTACGCGTACTTGAGTTTACCCGATGGCACCTTGCAACTAGCTTCGAGCAGTGAATAAGCGATGGCTTGTATTGTAGAAGAGACTCCGGTGAAGGTGACCCCTGGAGTCGCCCCGGGAGAGGTCAACGAGGCCCTGCAGCAGCAGCTTAAGGTGCTCAGCTGGTGAGTGGAATAGTACAGTACAGACGCCGGGAAAAAGGGCCTGCCGGCTGAGTAGGTATAGACAGATTGGGATACGAGGCCGGCAAGCCCTTTTCACGGCTAAGGCATGTATAGTGCTTTTCTCAAACATATGAAATGAAATAAAAAATATGCTACTGAAAAAAAGTATCATTCAGTTGTTTAGCCTGTTCATGAATACAGGCGCCATGTTTAAAAGAAATACTTTCCGGCCTAGGCCTTCAATTTTGTTTGAATATACATATATGCTGTAGTAATCGACTCTGGAGTATTTGCTATTTGAAGTGATGCCAGCCGTCAGCGCCGTTTTTAACGTTAACGGTGTGTTAAAACATTATTAAACAATTTTACATATAATATAGGAGTAGCTATTTTATTCCTCCATCGCTTAAAAAGTAGAGACCGCGAGGGCTACTCTGAAGTAAGAGAGCATACATCAAATTTTATTTAGTCTTCTGTCCAGTCACTTAGCACCGGTAAAGTTAGTGCCATTGTCTCAAAAAAACAGCCAGGCCAAGGATTTTATTAAGGAATTGGGCCGCCGGCTTAGGGATAGGGGCTGTGACCCGCGCTCTGGATCGTACCTGGTGCAACAAATTTCGTTGGCCATTCAGCGTGGTAACGCCGCCAGTGTGATGGGTACGTTTGGGCCAGGTACGATTCGGGGCGTGCCTCATTAACGAAATTGACGAAGCCTGTTGTGGATCATATCATTGGTTTGTATTTGACGAAGCCTGTTGCTGATTTGTTGTTGTATCTCACCTGACGAAGCCTGCGATGCGGATCAGAACTTATTGTAATTTTTCCTTTCATGTCTTTTAATAAATAAATTATATTTTTATTAACTAACTAAAACTAAAAAAAAAAAAAAAAAAAAACAGCATAAAGTTTTAATGTGACATTGAATAGGACGCTGGAGCGGGAGCGTGCGGCTCGAGTCGCGGCCTGTCGGCGCGCGGAGACAGTCGCAGTGCGCAGCCTGAGGCCCCTCGAGCACCCCGGAGCCCCGGCCGCCGTGGCGCGCCGCCAGGCCGCCGCCGCGCTGCAGGCCAGGCTCGACACCTTACATACTGTGAGTACACTCCGCTAGAGGACGCTGGAGCTGCGTGCGGCTCCAGCGTGATCTTAGCTGATCCCGCGGTCTGTTACTGACTGTATCAGCAGTTTATAGTGCCCCCCCCATTTCACCCCTTTAAAAGATGTTTTCGGAGATGAAAAGTACCGTATGTCCATCTCCGGCACTCACTATCTCCACGACAAATTTCAGCTGAATCGGTTGATTCAAGCGTAAAGAGGTAACAGACAGACAGACAGACAGGCAGACAGTGTAAGTACGGAGTTTGTAGTGTGAGGTGAAGCGTCGGTAACCAGAATCAAACTGTGGGAAATAACCCTAATTTATGTATAGTATCACGTATGTCGATCTCTTAGTTATAATACATAGTACGTAAGTGTTGTTTTCTACCGTTTAATTGCTATTATTTGATTTATTGTTTACGTGTTACTTATTGCCTGATTTATGTCGTTTGTGTTAGTTTTAAGATAAATATTTTATTCCCTTTGTTTTTTACTTACCTATTTTAATGTGTACTATGTCTGTGAATAAAATATTGTAATGTTTACTTAATTCAATAAACAAACCCAAGAGGCAATTCGGAGGCGTGGCCTAGTTTTAAGCGCGTTGATGCGCACTCACGCCGAGCGCTAGTGGCGCGGGCACAAATACCCCCGCGCCCCCAGCAACAGCTCACTTACCACTCTACACTCCGAAGCGACCACATCTCACGGTCTCCCGCTTGCCTGGCGGGAATTATTATACTTCATGGGAGTTTTATTTTAATCATACAGTCCAAACTCAACAATGGTACTTCGAGATCCGGATCAATAAAGAAGAAGCAGCATCATACGTCTAAAGAAGCCTCAAGAAAGAAGTCTCAAGATTGCAGTCTAATATAGAAGAGATTCCTGTCTATTATGAAGAGATTCCTGTGAAGAAAGAAATCTCAAGATTGTAGTCCAATAAGAAGAGACTCCTCCAAGTACGAAGCCTCAAGATTCCTGTTTACGAAGAGCTCCTGCCCATTTAGAAGATCACCTCAAGAGCCTGCGCGTCGTGCACCTTACTGCGAGCTACGGTTCCCCGTGCGGCGTGCATCATACTGTCTCTTGTGGCCTTAGGGCAACTGTCTCACTAGGGAAGAGCTTGCTCGACCCCGGGAACTTTTGAGAGGCTTCGGCTTCGGTTCCTAAAACATTCGGCGACTTTAGTCGTATGGTCTGGCTTGGTCCAGTTCCGCCAGCTTTAGCTGGGGCTTGCATTTCTGCACCTAACGGTGACAAACGCAGACTTGTTTGAGCAACCTTTGCGTGGAGGTGATCACGTGAAGAAAGAAGAAAAGAAGAAAGAAAAAAGAAGAAAACGTAGGGAATTAGGTTCTCGAGCGTTACAGTGACGTCAATCTCCAGTAACGCTCGCGTAGGTGTTAAATTCAGTGCTTCCCCCCCCGCGTCCCGCGCACCGTTATCATGTCGACCAACGAAGAGGTTGTGCGCGTCCTCCGTTCGCGAAGTGTTCGTACGGACGAAGCGACACCGTCTCCCGGGTTGACAACAAGTGATAGTACAAATACGTGGAGCAAAGGCACCAGCGGTGGTGGTATAGGTAGCAGTGGCACAGTGAACGCACCGGCACATCCCGCGAACGTTATTCAGTTAGAAGGCGCCGCGCCGCCAGCAGGCCCCCCAGTGAATTACGATTCAGATCCGAATCTGGACATTCCGTTACATGAACGTCCCCCTCAGCACGATCTACCTAGGCATAGTAGGAGTGCATCGGGCACTGTGGTAGGCGCGCCCTTAGGCAGTGTTAATCCGCAATTATCCGTTTTAATGGCCGAGTTAGAATTACATAACGCAGAATTAGAGCAGGCGAAACGAGCGTCAATGGCGGCGAAGAATCGCTTGGAAATTGCACGTATTGAGGCATCCAACAATTCACATGTGCCATTGACAATCGAACCGACTGCTAGGGACACGCGTGTGTTAGGTTGGGTACAGCAACAACAGCGTTTAGACTGTCCGATGCCGGCAATAGGGCCCAGTTTCGCGCCGCGCGAAGCCCCAGTAGAACGCGAACGTACTGTTTTCGCGAATAGGGACTTCGAGTTGTTATCCAACAATTTAGTTAGCGCCGTCAATCGTAGTAAAAGCACGCCGGTCATTCAACGACACGTGCCCGAGTTGACGCCGTTCGATGGCAACATAGCCGAGTGGATAGCATTTCGGTCAGAATTCGACGATAGTTCGCCTCTATTCTCAGACGTAAGCAACATAGGCAGGCTACGTAGGGCATTGCGCGGAGAAGCCCGGCTGGCTGTAAAATCCATTATGTACACCGTGTCGAACCCGTACGAAATAATAGAGGCATTAGAACGGCATTTTGGCGATCCCGAGGAGATCGTATTGGCGGAAATGCATAACGTAAAACGCATGCCGCGTTTAGCCGAAGATAATAGCAACATTACCGCATTCGCGGGAACTGTCGCTAACGTAGTATCCACTATCAAAGCACTCCGCCAAAACGAGTTCCTTTACGCGCCGGAATTAGTAAATAAAATCATTGACAAGATGAATCTGATAGTTCGATATGAATGGAATAAATATAGAATCAATAATAAATCCGTGCCGGGTCTTGTGGCTATGTCACAGTTCTTAAATGACATAAGCGTGGCAACTAGAAAAACCCATAGTAGACAGCGAGTTAGGCAGCCGGTTAATCTCGTGAATGAGATCTCTCACGGCCCCGCCCCGCGCATGCGCGGTGAGGGAGCGAGAGAGCGCCGCCCGTCCCACTCGCACGTATCGAATTTTAATTACGACTCATCAGATTCAGATTGCGATGATTATCTCCCACATACTGTGGCACAGGTTAACACTAGGCCGAATAATAATAAAAATAACTTCACTAATAACAAAAAAAAACCCCAACGGCCGCGTATGATGGAATCCCAGCGCAATACACAGACGAATTCCCCACCTGTAAATGGCATTAAATGCGTATTGTGCAACGGTGAGCACTCTATTAGTAAATGCGCAGATTTTGTCAAAATGTCAGTAGAAAAAAGATGGGAAGCCGTCAAAACACATAAGTTGTGTTTTCGTTGCTTGGATTCCAATCATAAGCGCCCCGTAAAATGCAAGTACACACCTTGCGGGTTTAATCAATGCGAATCAGGGCATCATAAAATGTTACACGGATTGATACTTAACTCGACTCCTTCGCGCAGTACTAACGGGATAGTTAACCATTTGCGTAGCGCGAATACCTACCTGAAAATCATCCCAGTAGAGCTGTCGGGCCCATTAGGCACCATACAAACGACCGCCCTCCTGGATGACGGTAGCTCCATATCTCTAATAGAGAGACATGTCGCTGACGCAATAGCTCCGCGAGAGAAAACAGAAATCCTTGCGATAGAGGGCGTTGGTGGGAATTCGATATCGGATAAGGAGTCCTGCAAAATAAGTTTTTCCATCCGTGGCGCATGCAATAGGCATTTAGAAAAAATGTCTGCATACACAATAAATAGGCTCAATCTCGCGACGCAAGAGGTATCGCGTGATATAGTAAATAAATGCGAACATTTACGCGAAATTGAAGACGAAATATGTTACGACAAGGCGGCTCCTACCATGATTATAGGGCAAGATCACTGGCATTTACTGGTCTCTCGTCGCATTTTAAGCGGGGACATAGGCCTCCCAGTGGCTTCCCTAACCCAAATTGGATGGGTACTCCATGGTAGCCATGACGTCCCCCGTAACCGCGCATTCGTTGTAAACCACTTGCGTCCCGCGAAAGTGAGCGAAAATGAGATAGCTGACATGATTAAAGAACATTTCAGTATCGAGTCACTAGGTGTAGAAAACCGTCCGCCCAAGTCCGACCCTGAGCAACGCGCGTTAGAATTGTTAGACGCGACTTGCAAACCGTTGTTAAACGAAAGTAGGTATCAGGCCGGCCTATTATGGAAGTCCGATGACGAGTCCTTACCTAGTAACAAGTCACAGGCGTTGAAGCGATTACACTCTCTCGAAAATAAATTGAGTAAAGACGTGAATTTAAAGTCTGAATACGAAAAACAAGTAAATAAATTGCTTATTAAGGGCTACGCAGAGAGAATGGAATCGCCACCGCCCGAGGACGCTAAGAGGTCCTGGTACCTGCCTCATTTTCCGGTGTATCATGCTCAGAAGGGCACTATGCGAATGGTTTTCGACGCAGCTAGTAGATCATTCGGAAAATGTTTAAATGACGCGCTCCTCCCAGGTCCGGACCTGTTGCAATCGTTATTCGGCGTACTGTTACGTTTCCGCGAAGGAAAAATTGCAGTAATTGCGGACATTAGGGAAATGTTCCTTCAGATCGAAGTGTTAGAGCGAGACAGAGATAGTCTACGTTTCCTATGGAGGGAGGGAGACGGACAGAGCGAGCCTTCAGAATTTAGAATGAAACGATTAGTTTTCGGCTCAAACTCTAGCCCGGCAACCGCCCTGTATGTTAAAAATAGGAACGCAGACTATCACAAGGACACGTACCCTAAAGCCGCCGAATATACAATAAATAACGCTTATATGGATGATTTTCTGATAGCAATGGACGAAAACGAAGTCGAGGCAAAACAAATAGTTAATGACGTAATAAATTTGAACGCCAAAGCCTCATTCGAATTGAAAGGCTTCGCTTCGAGTCATCCTTATGTGCTATCAGATATCACGGATAAAAGCTCTAAGTCTGAAACGGTCATAGGCGGTAGTAACGCAGAAAGAACCCTAGGTCTTATATGGAATCACGAACGCGATACCCTAGGTTTTAACATAAATCTGCGTAACACGCCACAGGAGGTCCTAGAGGGTAAAAAACTGCCCACCAAAAGGCAGGTGACTAGTAGCGTAATGGCTCTTTTTGACCCTCATGGATTCACCTCCCCCGTGTCGGCCCTAGGCAAGGTCCTCATCCAGGACACCTGGAGAACAGGAATAGGATGGGACGACACGATATTGCCCGAATCGGTTCCCGCATGGAATAGCTATATACAAAATATACAGCAGCTAAAAGGGCTAGAACTAGAGCGTTATGTCCCAGCCAGCAGTAGGCAAGGCTCCTTACATATTTTTTGCGACGCTAGCGAAAAAATATATGCAACCGCGGTATATTTCGTGAGCGATAGCCCAGTAGGCAGGACATCGCGGCTAGTAGCAGCCAAAGCGCGTGCGAGTCCGTTAAAGATTATATCTATACCTAGACTAGAGCTACAGAGCTGCGTATTAGGATGCAGGCTAGCTAAGTCCATTAAGGAGCAAACTAGTTACAAAATAAAGAGCTGCCACTACTGGTCAGACTCGCGCACCGTTCTGTCATGGATAAAATCGGACCCGCGATCGTATAAAAGCTTCGTAGCGTTTCGTTTAGCCGAGATTGAGGACAGTACAAAGCCTACGGAATGGAGGTGGGTCCCAAGCTCGGAGAACGTTGCGGACGACGCTACTAAGGGCGTTCCCTTACAATTTAACAAGGACCACAGATGGTTCAGCGGCCCCGAATTTATCCTAAAGAGCGAAAATGATTGGCCGATAGACAAGTCAGAACGCAGCACGCTGCCCGCGACCGGGGAAGAGCGTCCCATTAAAAAGGTCGTAACCACCATTAGCGATAGGGCACTTACGTCGTTTCCGTCCTTACCGCTAGTAGAGCGTTTTTCGAAATACTCGCGGTTAATTAGGGCCACTGCTACCGTACTGCTAGCCGCCGAGGCATTTAAAGCCAAATTGCTCAAAATGAAAACAGAAACGGATATAAAAAATGATCACTTGAAAATCGCTGAATTATTGAATATTCAACGAAGTCAACGGGCGTCATTCAGCGAGGAGATAAAGCACTTGGAGGCTGGGCGAAATTTACCGAAGAAGTCGGCGCTCAGCAAGTTAGCCGTGAAGATGGACAGCCACGGAACCCTGCTGCTAGATGGGCGAATTGATCGAGATACTGCTACGCCGATTCTCCACGCGAAAGAAGACTTCACCCGATTGCTGATACAACACTATCACGTGACTTTCAACCACGGTAACCACTTCACCGTGATGAATGAAATCACTCAAAGATATCACGTGATAGGGCTGAGAGGCGCGCTAAGATATATATGCAATCGATGCCAATGGTGTCGGACCCGTAGGGGGTTACCCTCAAAGGCCCCCTTAGGCGACTTACCTAAAGAAAGGCTCATGGCTAATCAACCTGCATTTACAGCCACTGCATGCGACCTCTTCGGGCCAATGACCGTCACGGTCGGACGACGACACGAAAAGAGATGGGGAGCTTTGTACACATGCCTAACTACCCGGGCCGTACACCTCGAACTCGTGAGCTCCCTCTCCTCCTCGTCCATGATCATGTCACTAAGAAGAATGATGGCTCGGCGCGGAACTCCGACCGTAATATACTCGGACAACGCTACCAATTTCGTGGGCTCCGAACGTGAAATAGCAGACGCTCTCCACAACATAGAGACGGACATGCAGCAGTTCGCCGAGCATAAGCAGATCGTGTGGAAGAAAATCCCGCCTGGCAACCCCTCCGCCGGCGGGGCATGGGAACGACTCGTAGGCTCCATCAAAACTGCGCTACGAGTAACCCTCAAAGAAAAGCATCCTCATGACGAGGTGCTGCACACGCTACTGCTGGAAGCCGAGCACATTGTCAACTCCAGACCACTTACGCCGGTCGTGCTGAACAATGAAGAAGCACTTACCCCTAACCATTTTCTCCTGGGTCGCTCCAACGCTATGTCGCCCTTTGGCGCTTTCTCGGACGTCGTATTGACCTCGAACTCCTGGAAGACAGCGCAGCGCTTAGCCGACCATTTTTGGCAGCGTTGGATCAAAGAATACCGCCCTACTCTGAGAGCTAGACCAAGCCAATCCGCACACGCAAACGTAAAAGAAGGCGATATCGTGCTCATAGTCGATAGCACAATGCCACGCGGAACTTGGCCTAGAGGCGAGGTGATAAAGACATATCCAGGACCCGACGGCAACGTGAGAGTAACAGAAGTACGCACAGCCGCAGGATCCATACGTCGCCCAGCCTCCAGACTCATCGTTATTTCCTAAAAAACTCGGAGACGGTGTTCGCACACGGGGGGAAGACTGTGGGAAATAACCCTAATTTATGTATAGTATCACGTATGTCGATCTCTTAGTTATAATACATAGTACGTAAGTGTTGTTTTCTACCGTTTAATTGCTATTATTTGATTTATTGTTTACGTGTTACTTATTGCCTGATTTATGTCGTTTGTGTTAGTTTTAAGATAAATATTTTATTCCCTTTGTTTTTTACTTACCTATTTTAATGTGTACTATGTCTGTGAATAAAATATTGTAATGTTTACTTAATTCAATAAACAAACCCAAGAGGCAATTCGGAGGCGTGGCCTAGTTTTAAGCGCGTTGATGCGCACTCACGCCGAGCGCTAGTGGCGCGGGCACAAATACCCCCGCGCCCCCAGCAACAGCTCACTTACCACTCTACACTCCGAAGCGACCACATCTCACGGTCTCCCGCTTGCCTGGCGGGAATTATTATACTTCATGGGAGTTTTATTTTAATCATACAGTCCAAACTCAACACAAACCTTGGATCATGGTAACATCAAATGAACTTGCGTTAATCATGAGTGCGTGTACAGGAATGGACGCTGTTCGTGGCTCGCTCCGGGCTCGTGAAATTCCCCGAAGACCCCAGCAAATACGGCAGGGCGCTCGACCAGCACAAGGAGAAGCAGAAGGAGAAGAGGAGGCAGCTGGAGGTGAGTGCTAGGACACCAAATACAATTCTTTACCAACCTCACAATGGCTAAAGCCAAAACATACAAAAATACACGACGATGACGACGCGGTTGGCGCAGTGGTTAAGGAACTGCCTACTGAGCCGGCGGGCCTGGGTTCGAATCCTGGCAAGTGATGAACTCGAATATTTGTGCCTGGGTCATGACTCATGGATGTTTTTTGTATTTAAGTATGTATTTATCCTATATAAGTATGTTTATCGTCTAGTGTCCATAACACAAGCCTACTTGAGCTTACTAGATTGATATGTGTAAGGTTGTCCGATATTTATTTATTTATTTATCCAAACCTATAGCGGACTGGGCCTTTATCGGAGTTGTGTGTTTATCAAAATTTAATATTATTTATCGTAAGCAGCAACTGTAGCATAATTGTGACCATTGGCGTATCTAAGATTATTTTTCAAGCGGGACCTAGGTGGGGACTGGCTATGGCCTATGAGATGAAGCCATGAATTTCTATCGGTAACCCGAAATCCTGGGGTGGGCACTAGACCATATTGGGGTGGGCACCCCCCCTAAATACGCCTATGATTGTGACACCAGAGTCTTTGGTGCGCGACGTATTCTCACTGACACTTTCATTTCAATACCGTGCGAGCGTGACAGATGATCCTGAGTCGCGTGACAAGCAAAGTCGCGATATACGCTAGCTCTGTAGTATAGTATGATTCACAATTTATCGACAGTTTATTAATTCTACTTTCTTCTACAACTAACGACGTTTACAATCTTACGGTGACGTAAGCGACAACTGGGTGTACAGCGATGTTCTAGTTAATGTGGTTGTTTCGAAAGTGAATAACTTATTCCCTGACTCATCATCCATAATCAGATACAAAAGCTACGTCACGCGACGTACTCGTAGTGCCTGGCCGTGAACTTATGTCTTTAAGGTTTTCTTTGCTCATAGAATTTGTACGTCGTAGTGTCTTCTAGACATAAAAAACAAACTGTAGACTGATTTTCCGACTACATTTTACAACAAGCTACAACCAACCTATTTCTCTCCAGGAGCGTCTCATAGCTCTCCAGACCGAAGTACGCGAGCAACTGCTCGTCCACCGGCCGTGGCGCTGCGTGGAGTCGGCGCTCACGGCGTTCCCCGCCGCCGAGCTCACGTCGGCGCTCGCCCCGCGCGCCGTCGACGTCGGCGCGCTGCGCTATCCCGCCGACGCCGACCGCACGCACACTGTCTATGTGACGCCGCACCAGCTGGCTACGTAAGTGTAGTATTGATGTACAGCTCTTGCTACACCATCGAGCTCACGTCGGCGCTCGCCCCGCGCGCCGTCGACGTCGGCGCGCTGCGCTATCCCGCCGACGCCGACCGCACGCACACTGTCTATGTGACGCCGCACCAGCTGGCTACGTAAGTGTAGTATTGATGTACAGCTCTTGCTACACCATCGAGCTCACGTCGGCGCTCGCCCCGCGCGCCGTCGACGTCGGCGCGCTGCGCTATCCCGCCGACGCCGACCGCACGCACACTGTCTATGTGACGCCGCACCAGCTGGCCACGTAAGTGTAGTATTGATGTACAGCTCTTGCTACACCATCGAGCTCACGTCGGCGCTCGCCCCGCGCGCCGTCGACGTCGGCGCGCTGCGCTATCCCGCCGACGCCGACCGCACGCACACTGTCTATGTGACGCCGCACCAGCTGGCCACGTAAGTGTAGTATTGATGTACAGCTCTTGCTACACCATCGAGCTCACGTCGGCGCTCGCCCCGCGCGCCGTCGACGTCGGCGCGCTGCGCTATCCCGCCGACGCCGACCGCACGCACACTGTCTATGTGACGCCGCACCAGCTGGCTACGTAAGTGTAGTATTGATGTACAGCTCTTGCTACACCATCGAGCTCACGTCGGCGCTCGCCCCGCGCGCCGTCGACGTCGGCGCGCTGCGCTATCCCGCCGACGCCGACCGCACGCACACTGTCTATGTGACGCCGCACCAGCTGGCTACGTAAGTGTAGTATTGATGTACAGCTCTTGCTACACCATCGAGCTCACGTCGGCGCTCGCCCCGCGCGCCGTCGACGTCGGCGCGCTGCGCTATCCCGCCGACGCCGACCGCACGCACACTGTCTATGTGACGCCGCACCAGCTGGCCACGTAAGTGTAGTATTGATGTACAGCTCTTGCTACACCATCGAGCTCACGTCGGCGCTCGCCCCGCGCGCCGTCGACGTCGGCGCGCTGCGCTATCCCGCCGACGCCGACCGCACGCACACTGTCTATGTGACGCCGCACCAGCTGGCCACGTAAGTGTAGTATTGATGTACAGCTCTTGCTACACCATCGAGCTCACGTCGGCGCTCGCCCCGCGCGCCGTCGACGTCGGCGCGCTGCGCTATCCCGCCGACGCCGACCGCACGCACACTGTCTATGTGACGCCGCACCAGCTGGCCACGTAAGTGTAGTATTGATGTACAGCTCTTGCTACACCATCGAGCTCACGTCGGCGCTCGCCCCGCGCGCCGTCGACGTCGGCGCGCTGCGCTATCCCGCCGACGCCGACCGCACGCACACTGTCTATGTGACGCCGCACCAGCTGGCCACGTAAGTGTAGTATTGATGTACAGCTCTCGATACACCATCGAGCTCACGTCGGCGCTCGCCCCGCGCGCCGTCGACGTCGGCGCGCTGCGCTATCCCGCCGACGCCGACCGCACGCACACTGTCTATGTGACGCCGCACCAGCTGGCCACGTAAGTGTAGTATTGATGTACAGCTCTTGCTACACCATCGAGCTCACGTCGGCGCTCGCCCCGCGCGCCGTTAACGTCGGCGCGCTGCGCTATCCCGCCGACGCCGACCGCACGCACACTGTATAAGTGACGCCGCACCAGCTGGCCACGTGAGTATACTGTTGATGTATAGATTCAAAGATTCAAGATTCAAAGATTTTATTTGCCAGAATACAGTGTTTTAGATGTTACAAAACTTTTGTGTCATGTATTCAGCCTATATGTAGGCATGCAAATTTTAGAGTAGAATTTAAAAAGAAATGAAAAATAAACATTGAATTATAATAATCTAAAAATAAACATTTCCAATAAATAATAATAAAATCTAAATATAATGTCAATAATAATTACCTGATTCTACATGTCTCGAGAAAATATTTTACGCTATAAAAACAATTGTCAATAAGCCAGCTACTTAGTCCATCCTTAAAAATATTTCCATGAAGGGTTACAATTTCGTCAGGGATGCGATTATATATGTCAATGCAAATGTTATATATATTTTTTTGGTACATTGCTTTACAGCATTGTGGTTTTAATAGCAGGTGCCTCCCTTTCAATCTTGTCTGCCTTTGTAAAGTTTCTCCACGCTTTTGGAAGTAATGTAAGTGGGAGTTTACAAAAACGCATACTTCCCTGATGTATAAGCAGGGCAAAGGCAGAATGTGTAGCTTTTTGAATAGGGGGACACAGCTTTCGTCAAACCATAGCTACTGTACCCTTACTAAGTTAATACTAGCTAGCAATAGCGTGAATTATTTACATGGAGAATAATACAGTGCCCCTAGCGGTTACTTTGCAGAACTACAGTGCTCCACACAAATCCTTTACGCTGTCGCTGGCGAGTACAGTCACTGTAAACTCATGGTAGGGGTACTGCTATATCGCCAAGCTCACGTCGGCGCTCGCCCCGTGCGCCGACGTCGGCGTCGGCGCGTTACGCTATCACGCACTATATGTTTGTTTGCCACCTCCATGATACAATTCAATTTTTATAAATAAATGGCTTCTGTCCATTGGGACAATTCTGCCAGTGTCAAGGTTGTAAGAACGTTGTACGGTGAGTTGAGCTTTTTGTAAAGTGATAGCGATTTACAAAAAACCACACGGACTATCGGGCCTTGACCCAGGAAGGGCTATGAACGCTTCAAATTGAATTCTTCATTAGCTATTCACTCATACGTTAGATCACTGCACAATACGCTATCAATACTACACATTGAACAACAAAAATGAATAAATAATGAACAACGAAACTTAAACACATGCGGCCATCTTGAGTCACGAACCGGAAGCCCACCTCCATGATAATTAAATTATCTATTTAATTTCCATTTGTTGACAGATTAAGAGAGCTAGTGGCCGAGCTGAAATCGGACGACGTCAAGCTGGAATTGCAACCGCTCGACGCCACCGTGTGCGCTGCGTAAACACATCACCCTGTACTATAAGAAGCACAATAGTTCATTACTAACTATTATTCATTCCCTAAAATAATGCTCGCCAGACTTATTATAGATCCTACTGCAAATGTATCTAAAGTTTTTAGTTCCTTAACTGAGCTAATCCAAGTTTGAGAAAATACATTTGATTTCGTTTCATTTCATATCGTTCTCATTGTGTAGACTCGAGTGGATCGGGCCTTGGTATGAAATGAACTATTTATTATTTAATCGTATGGTGAAAAGCTTGCATATTGAACTATAATTATAAAAGACATTATGGCGGAATTTATTTATGATTTAAGTTTAAATGGCAACTGAAGCTAGCGAGTTGATTAGTATTAAATGACTTGTTTGTATGTAATTTATGAAAGTTTAATTTATTTTTGTCATTATTGTATTATGCAACTAGTAACACAAACTTATTTCTGACCAGTTTCTATAAAGAAGCCTGTTATATTAAATGAATCGTTTCAGTTTTACTTCTTTTTTCTTGTATAAATATAATCATAATTCATAATAAATGTATTGTTTTGACATATTTTTTTCTTTATTTTCCGTGGACATTCGAATATGCACTAGCTACGGTATATAGAAACATAGTATATAGGTAATGTTGGGGATTCTTCGATAGTCACTGGTGCACTCACCTTCGTCCTTATTCGCTTTGCGACGCGCCGCTGCCGCCGACGTACGCCACAACTGTTTTGCTAGCACTGCACTTATTGCAATAGAATAGTTTAAACCCGGGTTTTCTTGTGTATTTGTATTATTTTATGCGTAAATTATAAATAAGTATGTTGACACGAGAGCACAGAAAATTGTTATGTGACGTGACACTTATAGTTTGTTTCTAGCGGCCAACACGGTTAGGTCGCTCGCCGAGCAAGGAGGATGGATATGTGCACCAGCACCAATAATTGTTGCGTAACCAGGTAATAAGTAATTAAAAAAGACGTGTCTTTGGAAAAAGTATCAATATATATCCGACATTACATTGCATGTTTGAGAAATTAAATTTTATAGGCGCGTTCATAAATGAAGGGGTCAAGAAAATTACTAGTGATCAATGTTACCCCGCGGATCAAAGTAACCCCTACCCACGGTACTCTCATATAGAAAAGTTAATAAAATAAAACTCTACTTACAGTTGGATTTCTACTTATCGGCGGTATCTGACTCCGCGTGCAAATTTTTGTTTTTTTTTATAAGAATAATATTTTGTCAGTTATTAATTTAACATAATTACTCTTACGTATTTTGAGAAATAACATCTCGCGGAGGAAAATAAAATTATAGTGAGTCATCTTTAATCTTATAAAAACGGTTTAATTTCACGTAAAAATTGTCAGGAACGGTTTAACATGTTTCGAACTCATATGGAGCTCTTCTTCAGGGGCAGCTAACCGTGCGGCTACGCGACTCACGTCACGTGCCACTGTCGCGTCACGTGGCAGCACGGACAGCTGTCCCTGATGAAGAGCTCCATATGAGTTCGAAACAATTTCTACGTGAATCTAAACCGTTTTTATAATTATCTAGTGAAATAAATATGCATTAGTCATAGTCGTCATAGCACTGTCGCTAACTACAAATACGAATTTATAATTTAAATTTAAATGAAAATAAATGCTTATTATTTAAAACCTGTGTTTAGTATTGATCTAGCGGCGTCCTCTAATATTTTTTTTTTCGATACTTACCAGAATAATAAAACGTTCTGATTCCTAGCCTGATCACTAAGGGCGTGATAGAGATTTTTAAGAATCCACACATTTCTCATTTTAATTAATCATTCCTCGTGTTTTGTCGAGATGACAATGAGGTACAAATGGGTATTGGTGGCGAAAATTGGCACAAATTAGGTGAGGAATTTGTCAGAATAAAAAAAAAACATTTTTTTTATTATTTACAAAAACTTGTCCTTATGAAGCTCTTGATCAGGGACAGCTGCCTGTGCACCGGCGCGGCAACTTTGTCACAAATTTGCGGCATACATGAGTGTAAACCGCTTAATAAAATAATTAAAAGTAGCTATGTCATTCGTTTTTCGTTTGAAATCCCAATATATCCTAACTACTTGGCATTCCAATTTGGTACTCCAACTAATTGGTATACCTACTTATAGCAACGGGTTTAATGGCTCCATTAGATAATCTCTCAGATAATGAAGAGCCGATATCAAAGGGCGGTCATCGTTGCCATGGTGACGATGACCGCTTATAAACTTACAGTCAATCAGCATACGTGGATCGGTAATTAAGTTGGAGGGCTCGAGGGTCACTTTAGATCAAAACAAGAAATTATACCAAGCTTTGAGATTATAGATTCTCGGTAATGACCAGACGAATAAGATATAATCTTATTAAAACTTTCGTGAGACATATTTAATGGTATTAAGCAAAACTTTGTCAAGTTGCCGCGACGGTGTACGGGTAGTCCCTGATGAAAAGCTCCATACGAGTTCCAAACATGTCAGGCCGTTCCTGACCATTTCAAATAATTGAATAACATATAAGTAAGTTTCTGTCAAAAATTTCATTTTTGTGACAAACTTTTAGTACTTTTCTTTGAACATCATCAACTGCTTACTGAAAATTCTAAATACCCTAAACTCGGTAGGGTTATCTATAACAGTTTCTAGGGCCACCTTCCGGTTCCATCATCAGACCAGATTCATTGTGCAATATTATTTATTTACTTATTTATTTAAACTTTATTGCACAAAATATAGAAGTAAAAGTACAAATGGCGGACTTAATGCCATATTATCAATCGCTCAATCGATTGAAGATATCTGCTTCAAAATTAAGTTGCAAGATTCCTTCCGGACAAATATATGTACGTTGCAAGCCAAATAAAAGCTTGTAAAATTGGAGAGACCCGGTTTAAAAAGTTTTCATTAAGTGTGTACAACCGGCGATAGTATAAAGTGTTAAATTATTAACTAAAATAAAAAGTGATAACTGATAAAAGTAATATATTATAAAGGGAGAGGAGAGGGAACACACACTTGTTGTAAAGTTAATTTTCTTAAAAAAATATTATTCCCTAATGAAATGAGATTAAAATATTTTAATTCCAGGGATTCCAGAACGTATAGACTCCATATCAATTAACACTATCTTTAAAAAAAAAAAAAAATCTTCCACATTCGGAAAGTAGTACTGGTAGAAGTGGTACAATCAAAAACGACATTATTACTATCTTATTACAATGTCATTGCATTTCAATACAATAACAACCTAATTTAACTTCAATCACTGCTGAGTTTGAAATAAAAACAACTTCAAAATATGCTAATAAATAAACTGCTGTGTCCGGGGTCGCTTATTTCATGTGTAATAAAACGTTACAATCACTTTCAAGTGTCTATTTAAAAATAAATAATGTCACGGCACGTGCTCCGGAGGGCGCCGTCGGTATTTTTATGAGTGCCAATCGTCTGTTCACAATAAAAGTTTACAAATTAGTACCGCTCTGCGAGGGATTATATTAAAACCTATCACAACCCCTCGTTCCGCGACAAAACGGCGACAACCCGTGACAACTAATCAAAAGATCCGAAATATAAAAGATGATATAGAACATTGAACTTTAAGGCTGCGTGTGTAATACTCTAATTGTAATATATGTGGAATCTAGATGGGACCTTTTATTCTTAAAGCATGAGTCTTGTCATAAAAGTTGCCTTGATACGCATGTGAAGCGGCGGGCAGGAGCGAAGGTTCCGTATAACGCTGTGTTAATTTGTCAATTTCTGGTAATGCAAATCTAAGATTTTAACTGGATGTATAAAATTACTAAAACAAGTTGTTCTGTGGGCTACAGACTTCGCGACTTTGTTTCTAAATTAATGAAATTTATAATTTGTTACGTTTCCAATCTCCATATCTACTTACGGCAATATGAAAAAATTACGAAAAAAACTACATCGACTAAACATTCTATACCTAAGGCTCCTTATGTGTTTAAAAATGCTGATTGTTTTTTTCTCTATTATCAAACATGTTTCGTGACATAGTCTTGTGATTTATTAGTATGTTATTTTAAAACTACAGTTTAAATTTTTCATTGATAATTTTTGTTACAAAATCTACTCAAATTTGACAAAACTCAGAAAACTGTTATTTTATCTTATTTTCGACTGCACGCAATGAAAGCATGAAATAGCTATGTAACTTTCTAGAACCCAGGGAAAAGTATTATAAATTACTCTAAAAAGTTGTTTGAAATTAACAATATATTGTCTGAATTATAAAAATAAAAAAAATTAAAGGAATAAGGCCTCTTAATCCCAACCCTGTTTATGAAAACTTATTTAAACCGATAAAAATGTTCATTGTAATTTCATCATCATCATTAGCCTTTTACATCTATAACAGATGAGTTAAGCAGCGTCTAATAAACTGCGGCACTTTCGAAGATGGCTGGATAGCCCGATACGAGAGCGACAGCCGCGGCCGCATAATTGACAATAAATGTTGCGCCTATCGATGAAGGGGGAAAAGCTGCACGCTGGTGTCTCATGTCGCGCTTGTGAGAAAGAGAAGCAAACCATACTTCATCATGCGCAACCACACCATCGCACAAAGTCTTCCTCCAAAGGTCACGATCTTCAGACATAACCTCCCAGTGTTGGGTGTCAATTTTGAAGGATAACATGTCACGCTTTACGCTGTCCTTAAAGCGTAACATAAGTCGTCCAATGGGTCGCTTAGCATCAGCAATCTCACTCAAGAGAGCTATACGTGGCAAACGAGATAGTTCCATCCTTTGCACGTGCCCAAGCCAACGCAAATAATTTATATAAAGACAAAATCACCGTTATTCGTTGTTCCTCCTCCTCCTCCTTGTAACGTGTTCCTCATTCCTGAGGTTCGTGACCTCCACGAATTATTTTGTGGACGATCGCTTTCCACTTGTAGCGGTCTTCGGCGTTGTGTCCTCGTGGACTTTCGAATTAGAATTAGCTGTTAGTTGTTCCTTACGGACCCCTAAATCGGCATACGGCGGGGTTCGCGGCCACCTGCAGCCGTCGCGAGGGGCGCTTTGATCCCGATCATTGTCTGACTGGTTGACGTCTCCCAGTCCCAACTTTTGTACTTACTGACTACTTTGTTTACCCTTTATTGTACTGCTTATCCTGTTAAGTAATATTTTAACTTTGCGAAAGAGAAAACTATTATCGTAAGTCGCTTTTCGTTTAATAAAATATGTAATTAATTTCTGAATCGCTTGCATACACAATTAACAAGCCGTATAATCACTACATAGTATAAAACAAAGCCGTTTCCTGCTGTCTGTCAAACATCTTAAGAGACTCTCGCAAGATGGCTGGATCAAGGGCCAGAGAAGGCAGTACTCCTGGACACGGCGCGCATCGTCAGGAGGTTCCTCTCTCTGCAGCCCTAACCACCGGTAGCCTGGGCCCTGCCCCGCTGCCGGCGGCACCCTAGGTTAGGTTTTTTAAAATATATTTTGTATTTTGTAAGTTCTTTATTGTATTTCACTTTTTATATACATAAAATGTAAAAAAACCTAGCCTAAGATGAAAGATAAATAAAGGGAATAATAATAATATCGGACAACTTCACACAAATCGATCTAGCGTTCCACAGTACGCTCTAGTAGGCTTGTGTTATGGACAGTTATATAGATAAATACATACTTAAATACAAATAACATCCATGACCCAGGTACAAATATTCGAGTTCATCACACAAATATAAAATTTGCCCTTGCCAGGATTCGAACCCAGGACCGTCGGCTCAGTAGGCAGTTGCTTAACCACAACATGTGAGGTTGTCCGATATTTATTTATTGATGTAGGTAAGTTTGCACGGAGTAAGTTTGTGTAGAGTTTATCTACATGGTACACCGAAAAATAACGATTGCGGTTGTAATTACACTTATATATCGCTTCCGATGGAACAATTCATAACAAAATATCAGCCAAAAATATGCTCCGTTTAATTTACAAAATAGTTATCGTGGAGTTGGCTTCAAACGAGAATAATTTCATAAAGTGGCCTTTGATGTGCGCACCGGGGCGCACGGTCGGCGCCGCCGCCGAGCATGCTCGATAAAAAAAAGTCGGACCACAATAACTCTTCCAAGCCATTGTAGAAAATACAGTGCGACCAAAAAGAGTAGTAATTAAAAATACTGTATTGTTGTCCCCGTTTTCTGAGATTGATTAGAAAGTGACGACACTACAGTATTGCCACTTTTTAATTTCTACTCTTTTTGGTCAGACTGTAAGTTATGGCACTCCGACGAGTGAGCCTTTCTACGTCACTGATTAGTTGCAGCTTTATGGCAACAAAATAATTATAAGGAAATAAATGTTTGCCGCCAGTCGAACAAAAAAAAATACATTACAATTGTCATGTTCTTTGAATAAATGTTACTTTATCGTTATCGTTGATTTTAAACACTCACGATTAGATTCATATTGGTAACAAGGGGATCGGGGAGTATTATGATACACCACTGGCAACACAGGAACGGATTGACAGAACCACGGCTGAAGGACACTGATTCCATGGTCATGAAAAAAAATTAAAAAAAAAAACTGACAGAACCGTTTAACCAATGGGAACCCGTTTTGTACAGCCATGTATTGTCCTTTACGGCGTGTACTGCAGTCTTTCATACACCAAAAATCACACTTTGTACGATTAAAATAAGAATAACGTCCTCAACATAGACTAAAATATGCAATATGTACACACCTGCTAGGGTTAGATTTAGAAACACATTTGCCGTCTTTTTCTTATATACACCGTGCGAAGAGTACGGTATGAATCATGCGGAGTGTCAACCGGCCTTACTTTACCAGTTTTACTGAATCGTAAACAAACAGTCGTCGACCCATCCCTACATTTTCACTCTATATGTCAAATATTCTTTACCTGTGGCCCGCTGTCAAAAGTGGACACGGAAAACGTGGCCGTACAAAACACGGCTGAACAAAACACGGCCGAGCATAATTGGTCCGGGCTCGTTTTCCGCGTCCATGGGATTTAGAGTTATGGACACGGAAAACGTGGCTGTACAAAACATGGTCGAGCAAAACCTGGCCGTGAAAAACGGGCCTGGACAACCTCGGTACAGGCCCGTTTTCCGAAGCCAGTTTTGCTCGGCCGCGTTTTGTACGGCCACGTTTTCCGAATCCAAAAAAGTGGACTCGGAAAACGTGGCCGTACAAAACGTGGCCGTACAAAACCCCTACTCTAACCAATTATAGCTAGTGGCATGTTGTTGAGGAGGTAATAAATAATAAAACAAAATACATTTGAGCTTTTATGTTTGCAGGACAAATCTTAATGGTTAGTTTGCGGCGGGTTCAACGACATCTCGGGGATAATTGGGTTACCTACTAGAGATTTAATGAAATATAACTTTTATGTATGAGTTTTATATATACACGGTGTCCCAGAAGTACACGTCAGTGACACCGGAGGTATCTATTCGCAATATTCGATCTATATTGAACACTACACTACAACTCTATACAGACATAGTTGTCGTAGATTTCGGTTATTCTATGTATTTTTATAACCTACAAAAAATTTATTCAAATTTTAAATTTAAATATATCTCTATATAATTTCCACCTATTAGGAATATGAAATGTTGTCCATTCTATGTATAACATTAGTAAAGTTAAAAAACCGGCCAAGAGCATTTCAGGCCACGCTCAGTGTAGGGTTCCGTAGTTGCCCATCCTTCACAATAGACGGGTTTAAATTACGAGAAAGATTTCAAGCTCTATAAAAAGGTCGTAAACGCCACGACAGATTGAGTGGAACATTTTAATGCAGTATGTTAAGTGCGATACTATTTGTAACGTTCGAAGTATAAGGACACCGCGCGGCATTTACGTCATTTTAAAGAAAATATGAAATTTTGCGATAACTCAAAAACGGCTCGACCGATTTTATTCAATAATAAATAGTTTTCTTTGAAAGTACTTATAAGTCTTTATTTTCATGATTTTTTTTTATAACTTTTTGACCCGGTTGAAATGTTAGAGGATGGGGACGCTATTTTTGGATTTTCGGAGCGAATATTTACAAAACTGCTGACTTTATCAAAAAATCTTGTTTGGAGACCCCTACTATTTTTAAAAGACCTATTCAACGACACCCCACACACTAGTGTTGGAACAAAAAAAATCACCCCCATGTACATATACGTGAGAGGTACAGGAAAAAATGTTTTTTTTTTTTTTTATTACCGTTTTATCGGCGTGATACATACACATACGACATACTCATACCAAATTTCAGCTTTCTAGTACTATTTAATTACCACGGAGCTAAGCCGCGGACAAACAGACGGAGATGGCGAAACTATAAGGGTTCCTACTTTTTCTACGGAACCTTATAAAGGTACCTATGGTTTGATCACAGTTTAAGTAAATAAAATATGATCACAAATTCTAGTTCCATTAAACTTATAAACAGAAATTAAAGGTTAAATGTTGATGAAGCCTGCTGCGGATATTATTTGGTTTCCTACCGCCCCTCTGTGCACCTTTAAAAAGGCTCTGTAAAGAAGAACAAATAAGTAATTATTACTATACGAAATCATGATAATTTTCATAAGAAAAACAATGTTATCAAATGTGGAATTAACACTCATTATTTAAAGTACAATATTACCATAAATATCTAGAATTTATATACATATACAGTCTGGCAAAAAAAGTAGAAATTAAAAAGTGGCAATGTAGTGTCGTCCCTTTCTAATCAATTTAAGAAAACTGGGACTCTTTTTTGTCAGACTACGTGCCTAAAGATAGATCTCTCTATATCTAGTGCCAGGACTAAGGCTGCTTTTCCAAGATACCTATTGTATTTGAATATAAATAAATAAATAAAATAATGCGCAGTTGTTGCTATAGTTTCGTATAACCCTTGGCCATTGACATTATGAGTTGAAAACAAAGAATGTTTGTTTGTTGATCTTTGTATTTAAGGCTTAAAGAATGTTTGTACAATTGTACAACCGCCAAGAAGTTAATATATCGTTGGCTCATTATTACAGGGTTCTATGTGTGACTTTTGACGAGTTTAGATTTGAACATTGTCATAATGGCATTAAGTCTAATTTTAATTACCCTGAAAATGTAACACGGAACTCTGCAATACGAGTATATGTATATATATGTATAATCAACGCTTTCGATAACTGCATTCGAACCAAGTGCCCCGTTCCAACAGCAGACAAATATCACTGTAAGTATTTGAAATTAAAGTTGCAAATTTATATTTCGAAAAAAAATAACATTTTATAGACTTAAAAAAAAAGGAGGAGGTACTTACTTAATTCCATTGTATATATTTTTTTCTTTTTTATGTTTGTTACCTCAGAACTTTCGACTGGGTGTACCGATTTTGACGATTCTTTTTTTATTTGAAAGGTGGTGCTTCTCGTGTGGTCCCATTTAAATTTAGTCCAGTTTTGATAAAGGCATCTATGAGAAAATCATATAAGTCTTATTTTATGTTACATTTCGCTCATTGAAGTCTGTTATTTTTTTTATGAATATGTGATTATTTCTTATAACACTGCCATGGTACAAGTAGCACTGTCCCAAAACGTAAAGATAAATGGGAAATATCGCTAATTGTATCAAAATAGTTCAGCTAAGTAAATGGGAAATATCGCTAATAGTATCAAAATAGTTCAGCTAAGTAAATGGGAAATATCGCTAATGGAAATATCGCTAATAGTATCAAAATAGTTCAGCTAAGTAAATGGGAAATATCGCTAATAGATCTGTGCATCTGTGCTAATAGTATCAAAATATTGATCTAAGTTACGCACATTGAGAAATATTTACAAGAATAAAACTTACGCACTTAAAAACATGACCTAATAAAACAAATATTTTTACTGACATGTATTACAATATAATGTCATTGATCCATCGAGTGTCGAATGATATTTATTTTCACATTTTATGGCATGATCACAAACGTTCTTTCACTCATTACATCCGGTCCAATCGCAGTCTAAAAATGACTGCGTTCCGTAGTCAACTAGGAACCCTTATAGTTTCGCCATGTCCGTCTGTCCGTCTGTCCGTCTGTCCGTCCGTCCGCGCCTTAGTTCCGTGATTATTAGTACTAGAAAGCTGAAATTTAGTATGAGTATGTGTATGTATCACGCCGATAAAACGGTAAAATAAAAACTAAAAAAAAAATTTTTTCGGGTACCTCTCGAACACCTAGTGGGGGTGATTTTTTTTTTCGTTTCAACCCTAGTGTGTGGGGTGTCGTTGAATAGGTCAGTTAAAAATAATAGGGGTCTTTAAACATAACTTTTTGATAAAATCAGTAGTTTCGTAAATATTCGCTCCGAAAATAAAAAAAATAGTGTCCCCCCCCCCCTCTAACTTTTCAACCACGGGTCAAAAAAATATGGGAAAATTTATGAAAATGAGGCCTTATAAGTACTTTCAATGAAAACTATACTGATCAAAATCGGTCTATACGTTTTTGAGTTATCGCAAAATTTCATAATTTTCTTTAAAAGGACGTAAGTTGACTTCCAGAAGGTAAAAAGTAATTATAGTTACTTAGGCGATTACGACCTTTTTATAGAACTTGAAATCTTTCTCGTTCTTTAATCAATTTCTTTACTCTTCCCATATTCGTGATGTTTCTATCAGATACGTATGTTTTCAATAAGGTTGAAGTCGGGGTGGTCTCGGTATGGCTGTAATAGTTTTGATTTTGGTTAATGACAAATCACTACTTACGAACATTTCATATTGAAAATATTTGATTTATACAGATTATGCTGCTATATGAAAGCAGTTTGTAATCGACAATCACTGGGCCGGACAGCATCTTGTTACACTATAAAAACCGGTCAAGTCGGACTCGCGCACCGAGGGTTCCGTACAAACACTCTATCCTTAAGTGGTTAAGTTAAGTTTGCACCTGGTATGTATAGCGCCCCATACAAATGAGGTGGAAACTTGCAAAGTTTGCACCGCAGGTGCAGAGTGTTCGAGGGAAGCCGCTCACACACTTAAACTTAGGTATATTAAGTGAATGGGCGGCCTCGCATTAAGTTATTTAAATCTACAATAGACGATAAATATTAAAAATTGGGCAAGTGCAAGTCTGACTCGCGCATGAAGGGTTCCGTACCATAATCTATAACAAGTTTGTTGTATGGGAGCCCCCCTTAAATATTTATTTTATTTTATTTTTAGTAGTTGTTGTTATAGTGGCAATAGAAATACATCATCTGTGAAAATTTCAACTGTCTAACTGTCACCGTTCTTGAGATACAGCCTGGTGACAGACGGACGGACGAAATGAAATGAAATGAAATGAAATGAAATGAAATATGAAATAATTTATTCAGTAAGTAGGCCACAGGGGCACTTTTACAAGTCAGATTGTGAATCTACCGGCATTTCGCAAGAGGAGACCGCTGTTGAGAAGAAAGCCGAAAGAAACTCAACAGTAAGTCATTTTTTCGTAAATAATTCTTAAAACAATTACATAATACATTTGTGTTATAACTAATTACACTGGTACACGTAAAGTGTCCCAAATCAATGTTAATTAGGAACATTAAAATGAAAATTTAACGATAAATTAAAAATATTAGATATACCCAGAGATGTATAAAGTCTCTGGGTGTCACAACATGCAATAAAATATAACTACTTAATTAATTAAATTCCTTAGAGATGTATAAGGTCTCTAGGCGTCAACGTGAATAATTTACAATAGAAAATAATTATTAAACCTAAATTTCTTTGAGATGTATATGGTCTCTAGGCGTCATAACATGCAATAAAATATTTTAAAATTATTTAATTTCCTCAGAGATGTATAAAGTCTCTGAGTGTCATACTATACTAAGCTGTTTCTTAGAGATGTATACAGTCTCTAAGAGTTCAAAAAGTTAAAATCAACATTGAATAACTTCAATCGAGTACAGGATGAAGTTTCTCACGTTTGCTTAATTTAACACTAGTATGCGGTTCCTACATATTTAATTTGGCCCTTGCTAGCATGAACAGACCGGACCCCACAAACGGCACCCGTTCACGAGTACGACGGACAGCGAAGTCTCAGTAAAAGGGTCCCGTTTTTACCCTTTGGGTACGGAACTCTAAAAAAGACAATTCCTAACGTAACTTACACGTAACCGTAAATTTCATTTGAGAGAAATGCTCTTAGAGAAATAAAAATAAAAATGGCCATTTAATAATTTATTTTTATTTAATTTTTTACAATTTAGTCCCAATACCTTTTGTTTTTACCTGCAAGTTCTGCAACTAAGTAATTGAACATTTATTAAAAATAATCAAACACAAACACAGTTTTCCCCTAAGTTCTCCTTAAAATCCCCCGACCCCCCGGCTTAAACTTCACTGCGACTTTGACTTGCCATGTGTTCAGAGCTCCCATTAAAATCTTCCAAACGAACAAGAATCACAATTACTCTTCTTTTTCAAGGCTCCTGGTTTCAAAATGTCGAAATTTCTCCTACTATTCTTCCTGATCGCAGTCCTGGGACTGGTCTATGGAAGGTTCCATGCAGGTCCAAATCCTGGAGATCTCGAGGTAATACATATCAATAAATCTTCGGTTTTCAACATAGGAAGAAGGTATATGAAAAACGAAAATAAATTGAAATGTAATTATTTTTCAGTGTACGTGGGAGCGCGGTTGCCCCGTGGGCTTCGTTTGCTTCGAGTTCATTTGCAGGTCGATATCGAAGTGAGTTGCCGCCCTTTCAGGTGGGTACGCTCTGAGCCCTAATAGTCAGCGTAATTCATGTGGTAAACAATAAATGCAATGGTATTTTATTTGTATTTTCTTCATCTCCACCTACTGGGACCCAATTCGAAAATGCCGTTTGAGCGATCGCCAAACGTCAAATCTCTTTAGATAACAATGATATTGAACTGTCATTAAAATGCGATGGGCTTCAAGTGACATATCTCATCTCAATTTTTGGATATACGAAGCCGATAACGATTGTAAAAAATGTTATTCATGCATATGAATTTCTGTTTTGAACGAAACGTAACTGACTAATTTGACGCACTACGCGGTCAATTTAAAGTATGCGCCTGTTATTTCCGTCACATACAAAGGAAACGCAAATTTAGCGCGTCCGAATTGACGAAGTTGCGATGTTCTAGGGATATCTGTTTCTATATATTTTTTTTAAATGGCAACCGGTCAGCGACCATTACTGCCAATGTCTCGTTGCCAATCGCACTCGGCGACTAGATAGAGGATTGATACCACGTTGTACGGTGAGTTGAGAAAATCCTGTTTTTTGTAAAGTGATAGCGATTTACAAAAAACCACACCGACTATCGGGCCTTGACCCAGGAAGGGCTATGAACGCTTTGTCTAAGTTGAATTCTTCATTAGCTATTCACTCATTCGTTTGATCACTGCACAATACGCTATCAATACTGCACATTGAACAACAAAAATGAATAAATAACGAACAACGACACTTAAACGCATACGGCCATCTTGAGTCACGGACCGGAAGTCCTCTAGGGATATCGCCACTTGTCAAGTAGGCAAACGTCAAAAGTGACGGATGGCGATGAAATGGAGACATCTCCATTATCTCTCTAAAATTGGTCAAACCTCCCTGGTATAATAAACATTAGGTGTAGGTATAGGTACCTATATAAATAGGTGTAGGAGAATCAAAGCTACAAATATAAATTAAAAAAATTGCTCCCCTTTGGCATGGTACCGAAAATGCTGGCAGCATTTCCTCGCTGAACAGCTATGCTGATACGCTGTGCGAGGAAGCTGTCAGCTCTTCGGTCCCCAGTGGTCTCCTTAAGCCTTTTGGAGAGCTCTTTATGAAGTTGTAAGGTCATAAGTATGTGTAATACTTTTTTATTAGTGTACGTACCTACACATTAGGGTGGGTATTTTTTTTTCTTTTTTAATTTCTAACGGGCACAGTTGAAAAAAGGTGCCATTTAGTGCCATTCATGGATACATATTGTTATTTATTTTTATATTTCCGTTTTATTGCCTCCAGATTACTCCAGAAAAAAAATCCTAATGTATGGAGCACTAAAAAAAAGTGGCCTTGTATATATATTTTTTGTTTGTTTTCGTTTTGTGATGCTCTACTTATTATACTCAGAATAAAAACACATTAAATTATTGGGCCAAATTTGAAATAATAAAACCAGACTTCATTGTAAGCTCATTTAATATGGCCATTTCTATACTTACTTAAAAATAGATCCGGAGGCAAAAGATCAACATCAATTACAATGAAATTTTGGTATTTAGTTTATATTATTATGAGTTACATTTTTTTTGCTATGCCTAAAGAAATAAAAGTATTAATTTTTTTCCCATACAAAAGTGACCCACCCTACTACACATATACTGTACCTATAAGTATAGTTTATTCGCGGAAATGAGGTAATTAATAAAAACAGGTTAGAAATTAACACAAAAAGTACCTTATTAGAAGACCGTCGATTAAAACTTATGAGTATTATGAAAAAGCTTAGTGCCAGATGGGTGCCGCTTTTGAACGACGATTAAAAGAAACAAAGAGCGAACGTTTCCAAGAAGTGTTTGGAGCTTTTTTATAATTATGTTGATGATTATCTGACTATAGATATTAATTGAAAAAAAAAACTGGCTTGTCGACCGCGCCGTCCGTGTGACACGGTATTAATAAAAATATTCAATAAAGCGCGCGGTGGCAGTCAGGTTAACTTTTATATTACGAGGGCGCGGCGAGGGGCTGTTTGCGGACACGTCGACAATAATTACTATCATAACAAGCTATCGCCATTAGTTTATGCAACTGCTACATAATGAGAGGTCTTAAAATACGAGCGTGGTTTATAAAACGAGCCGTAGGCGAGTTTCATAATAGGATCACACGAGTGTTTTAAGACCTAAATATGTAGGTACAATTGCATACGCTACTTTATCTACACGCATATTCATAATCATTATCATAGTTTTTCTTTTGTGAAAATATGAAACACTCAGTCATCAACACATGAAGTGACTCGCGCGGTGGGGGAGATCACCAGTAACAGTATCAATTTTGATAATAACAGTATCCATTTTGAACAAAATTGATACTATAATGTTATTAAAACTATCGTAAGACTTCTTTAATAATTATAAAAACGGTTTAAACTCACGTAAAAATTGTCAGGAACGGCCCGACATAGTGGGTCGCGAGTCGCGTAGTAGCACGGATAGCTACCCCTGATGAAGAGCTCCAAATGAGTTCGAAACATGTCGGGCCGTTCCTGATAATTTTTACGTGAGTTTAAACCGTTTTTATAATTATTAAAATTGATACTTGTACCGCGCGCGCGGTGGCTACGGTGTGTTATGTTATGAAATTACATCTACCTGATGTTGGTCACGGCCAAGTAATGTAGGTCCTTACCTATAATATCTGAACTTGTTATAGGAATTTAACAAGCTGGGTGTAGATAATATATATTAGGTACACGATTAACGGAATGCTAACTCATTTGGAGCTCTTCATTAGGGGCAGCTATCCACGCTGTTACGCGACTCGCGGCCCACGCTACAGCAGCCCCTGATGAAGAGCTTCATATGGGTTCGAAAGATGTCGGGCAATTGACAATTATTACGTGAGTTTAAACTTTATAATTTTAATAAAATCAAATGCTTGGATGGGGTGCAGCTGTAAACCCATTTTCAAAAAACTAAATATTTTACCACTAGCGTGTATGTATATTCATAAAATTTGCAATTTCATTCAGAAATTCCCTAAATACTTTAAAAAACGATCGGATGTTCATTCTAGTGATATAAGAGAGCAATATAAACATCTTTTATATCAGCCACGCTGTAAAAAAGATGTTTATAAAAGGAATAGTTACAATATGTGCATTCTGATTTTCAATAACTTACCTGTCCAAATAAAAGCACTCGAAGGTAATGCCTTCAAACAAGCACTAAGAAGTTGGCTCCTTGAAAACTGTTTTACAGCGTTCAAGAATTTATAAATTATAAGCATATAGCATGACATAAGTTTAAAAATGATTGATAATTGTTATTTATATTTTAATTTTACTGTTTTGACCATAAATTATAATGTTGGTACTATTGATGCACATTGCGTTCAGGAATTTATAAATTATAAGCATATAGCATGACATAAGTTTAAAAATAATTGATAATTGTTATTTATATTTTAATTTTACTGTTTTGACCATATATGTGTTAAAATTTGTATAATCATATTGTATGATTTATAATACCGTTAAACTTTGTTTTAATGGTGCATCACTAAAACATTGCCCCTTCACTAGCTTAAATAATTCAAGATGTCCGCTCTCTTCTATCTTTGGCCTTGTCATGTGTGGTTGTCAATTGTAATGTCTTTTACTAAGTAAATGCATTTTAAACTTTAATATGATTTTAATCATTTAACTCCATACAACAAATAACCTCGCCGTCCCTGGAGCCGTCGTCGTTGTGTTGCCAAGCTGATGCGTAAGTTTGCTGTGTAAGTTCTGTTCAACCACTGCCGATCCACGTTGACCTCTTGATAGGTTATCGGTCCCAGTCCAGAAGGCCAGACTACGAAGTCAACTGTGAGCCACTTCAGAAGATTAAGCAAACAAGTACGTACTCATATAATACAGAAATTTGTGTGCACCGTTGAAAAATGGCGACTAACGGTACTTCTGGGGACGGCGACGGCCACGTGGTTGCTGGCGCTCCTGCTGGTGGATCTGTCACCAATCCACCTGAGCCTGGAGGCGGCTCTGCTGCGTCATCGACTACGTTTAGCGCTGGCGGAGCTGGCGTCAACATAGAGAAATTGGAAGGCGTCAGTAATTACAACACATGGAAGTTTACAATGAGAATGATATTAACACTAGAAAACCTTTATGGCTGTGTGCTTGGGCAAGACACTGATGTCCAGCGCGATCAGCGTGCTCTCGCTAGGATTTGTTTAGCATTGAAGACGTCCTGTTACCAGTATGTGCGTGACTCCAAGACTGCAAAGGAGGCTTGGACAAGCTTGGCCAAGGTTTTTGAGGACAAGGGTCTGTACCGGAGAGTGCTGCTGCTGCGGCGACTTTATCGCATGGAATTCAGCGAATACTCGACAATGTGTGAGTACATAGAAGCCTTTATGACACTAGTCCAGCAACTGGCTGATGTTGGAAAGCACATTGAAGACAGCGAGGTTGCAGAGTTGCTGTTGAGCGGCTTGCCAGCTGAGTATGATGCTTTGGTCTCGAACCTGGAAACGGCTTGCATGACCGGCACCTTGTCGAGTGAGTTGGTGCGCTCCAGGATCCTTCAGGAAGAATTCAGGAAACAGGATGGTACTAACACTGTGGGGGCAAATGCTGCTTTTTTTGTCAAGAAAAAGAAACAAGTCACTTGCAATTACTGTCGGAAAGTTGGACATGTGCGTGCAAAGTGCTATAAATTAAAGCGTGATAAAAAAGTAGTGAGTGCTAGTGATAGTAATAAAACTTTTTTAGTTACTGCCCTCATGGCGAAACATAAAGCTACGGATTTTTATGTAGATTCTGGGTGTTCAGTCCACCTAACTAATAATAAGGAATATCTTTCTAATTTCAAATCTTGTAATAACAAATTTATAACTATTGCAAATGGCAAAGAGTTACAATGTTTAGGTACAGGTGACATCAATGTTCTAGATAACAATGTACTAAATAATTTAAAAGATATTCTATATGTTCCTGAATTAGCTACAAATCTTTTGTCTGTTAGTAAATTAACTGAGAGTGGTTTTCAAGTTATATTTGACAACTCGCAATGTTGTATTGTAGATAAGGCCACTGGCAATTGTATAGGCACTGCTTCTAACTATAATGGTTTATACAAGCTTAATGTTAAAAATGTAGGTGTGTGTCAGTCTGTAGTAGCCTCGCAAGAAGTGTACTCTTCCATGTTCCTGTGCCCTAGACAGGAATCACAGAGTACTAATGTCGCTGCTCTGTCTGTGCCAGCTGAGGTTTGGCATCGACGGCTTGGTCATCTGAGTCTGCCAGGTATGTGTTCATTAAAGGATGGTGCGGCTTCCGGTGTTCTGTTTCAGTGTAAACAGCCCTTGGAGAACTGCGTGGCTTGTCTCGAGGGAAAGTTAAGAGCTCAACCGTTCCCTGTCGGGAAAGCGACACGTGCCTGCCAACCTTTGGAACTGATACATAGTGACGTGATGGGGCCAATGCAAGTAAGCAGCTTTGGTGGTGCGAGGTACCTGGTTACGTTTACGGATGACTGCACAAGAAAATCCTTCGGGTACCTACTCAAGAATAAATCGGAGGTAATGTCCAGTTTTATTAAATTTAAATCGCTTGTAGAGAAGCAGTTAGGTTTGCCAGTTAAAGTTTTACGTTCCGATGGAGGTGGAGAATATTGCAACTCTAAATTTGCTGAATACTTGGCAAAAGAGGGCATAATTCACCAAACAACCATACCATACACCCCGCAACAAAATGGTGTGTCAGAACGCCTGAATGCTATTTTATTAAACAAAGCTAGATGTATGTTACAAAATGCCAATTTAAGTAAAAAATTCTGGGGTGAAGCAGTAATGTGTTCAATTTATTTGAAAAATAGGAGTCCGACTTCTGCCTTGTCAGGCATGACTCCAGAAGGTGCCTGGACAGGTTCGAAACCGAACCTCAGTCATTTAAGGGTGTTTGGATGCATTGCATATTCTCTGGTACCTGCACAAAAACGTCAAAAATTAGATGCTAAAAGTAAAAAATATATTTTTGTTGGCTATTGTGAAAATTCAAAAGGGTACAGGTTGATTGACCCCTCCAATCCAACTAAAGTGATTTTTTCTCGGAATGTAGCTTTTCTAGAAGAGAAATTTTATGAACCAAAGAAAAATAATAATGAATGTGATAAACTTTATGATGAATTGTATTTTTATGAATGGTGTGACAATGACAATAGTCACCTTAATGATAGTAATTCTTCTAATGTTGATAAGGAAAAAAGTTCTAGTCAGAAAAATGAAGTGGTCATTAGTAATAATAAAAATATTTTAAGTTTATCGAATTCTAGTCATTCTATAATTTTAAATGATAGTGATATTAGTAATAATAATTTATCCAATGAAAATAATTTTGATGAAAATAACCTTGATTCGTCTGTGATTTCAGAGCTAGAGTACTGCACGGGCAGTGAGAGTGAGACGTTCTCTGCTGACTCGCCGCGTGATGACGCGGATGTTGACGTGTCATCGTACGAGGCGTCAGCTGGAGGGGAGGACATCGAGCATCCCGTGACGCCTGTACTCAGTGAACGCCCTCTGCGTAGTACTCGCTCAAAACTTCCATCAAGGTATGATGATTTTGAAACTGATTTTTCTCTCATGGCTCATTCATCTATCGATGAGCCTCAGACATACGAGGAAGCAGTATCTGGTGTAGACAATCACAATTGGCAAGCCGCCATGGAGCAGGAGTATAATTCATTGCTCGCTAACAAGGTGTGGAAGCTCGTGGATCGCCCGGTGGGAGAGCAGGTGATAAAGTGCAAATGGGTCTATAAGAAAAAATGTGATGCTGCTGGTAAGTTTGATAAGCATAAAGCCCGTTTAGTTGCCAGAGGCTTCACGCAAATACATGGTGTAAACTATACGGACACTTTTAGTCCTGTCGTTCGACATTCCAGTATGCGAATATTGTTTTCATTAGCGAACAAATTAGACCTAAATATAGACCACATTGATGTCACTACTGCATTTCTTAATGGGGATTTACAGGAAATCATTTATATGGAACAGCCCCCTGGTTTCAGTAATGGGGATAAAAATAAAGTCTGTTTATTGTTAAAAGGTATATATGGATTGAAGCAGGCAAGTAGAATCTGGAATAAAAAAGTTCATGACTTGCTTTCTTCAAATTCATTTGCACAAAGTAAATGTGAACCCTGTGTCTATACTAAAAGGTCACAGAATGATCTGGTTATAGTAGCCTTGTATGTAGACGATTTTTATATGTTTTACAGTAGAGACAGCAGCAATTACAAGAAACTATTACATGTTTTAGAAAGTAATTTCAATATTAAGAATCTTGGTCCTCTCAAGAGCTGCTTAGGAATGAATGTAACTCGTGATAGGTCCAAAGGTATTTTAGTCTTAGATCAATCTGAATATGTCAGAAAATTACTAATAAAATATAACATGCAAAATTGTAAACCTGTCTCGACTCCCATGTTGCCTAATAGTAAGCTGATAATGCCTAAAATAGGACTTGATGATAGTGTACATAACTTTAGACAACTTATGGGTTCCCTTATGTACTTGTGTGTATGTACAAGAGCTGATATTGCATTTTCCTGTAGCCATTTATGTCAGTTTAACAATTGTTTTGATCAGACTCACTGGCAAGCAGCGAAACGTATATTAAGGTATTTGTCTGGGACAATTAATTATGGCTTGGTATTTACAAGACATAATAATTGGACTTTGAATGCCTACGCAGATGCAGATTGGGGAAATAATTGTATTGATAGAAAGTCTTACACAGGTTTTGTAATCAAACTCTGCAATGATACCATAAATTGGGAATCCAGGAAACAACGATGTGTAGCACTTTCTAGTACCGAGGCAGAATATTTAGCAATGAGTGATACTTGTAAAGATATTTCTTTTATCAAAAACTTTATTTCAGAAATATTAAATGTCCGATTGTGTATAAAGTTATATAATGATAACCAAAGTGCTCAAAAGCTTTTACAAGTCACAGAGTTTTGTCATAAAAGAACAAAGCATATTGACCTTAGGTATCATTATGTAAAGGATATAGTGCATAAGTATTCTATATCTGTCAATTATGTTGCAACAGAAAATATGATTGCTGATGTTTTTACTAAACCTTTAAGCACTGTAAAACATAATAAATTTGTACAGGCTTGCAATGTAAAATTATTTTAGTGCTTGCATATGTTTTTATATTATGTAGTAGGCATGTTTAAGTGTTGAAATGTAAGTTACTCGTTGCCCGCTATTGCATATGTGTTTCTGTATGGCAATTTCTTATGCATGTTATCTGTAACTGTAAAACTGTATTATAAAGCATAAGAGGGCGTGTTAAAATTTGTATAATCATATTGTATGATTTATAATACCGTTAAACTTTGTTTTAATGGTGCATCACTAAAACATTGCCCCTTCACTAGCTTAAATAATTCAAGATGTCCGCTCTCTTCTATCTTTGGCCTTGTCATGTGTGGTTGTCAATTGTAATGTCTTTTACTAAGTAAATGCATTTTAAACTTTAATATGATTTTAATCATTTAACTCCATACAACAAATAACCTCGCCGTCCCTGGAGCCGTCGTCGTTGTGTTGCCAAGCTGATGCGTAAGTTTGCTGTGTAAGTTCTGTTCAACCACTGCCGATCCACGTTGACCTCTTGATAATATGTACATATATTATAATGTTGGTACTATTGATGCACATTGGTTTGGATGCCTTTAACTGTAAATATAAAAGATTAGCATAATAATTATTCCTTCCTACCCATTTATATACAATTGCATGCTGTATGAAGACAGCCGAAAAAGGTGGAACTTTAACATAATATTAAGACATGTAACTAACCCTTTTTCTGCAATAAACATTATCTTATCTTATCTTATCTTATCTAATAATATTATTGCTAGGTAACTAGACTATTGTAACACTTAGATAGGGTGCCTGCAGTTTCGTAACACGTGACGATGTTTTTTTTATGAATCAGGTAAAAAATGCTTTCCATCTTTGGATGTATTACCACAAACTTACCTCAAAGGAGGAGGAGGACTTACCACAAACAATGACAAGTAAACTTAAGGTGGTACAGCATTCTTCGAGTTACCAGGCAATTGTACTATTTAATAAGTTACCACCTGAATTGAAATCTGTCACAACTACAAACAAATTTAAAAACGGCCTAAAAGCATTTTTGCAAAGGAAGTGTTTTTACTCGGTAGAGGAGTTCCGAAAGCACAGCGCCAATTAATTTATTTCTTGTCAAATGTAGTAGTTTACTTTTTATTACAATTATTTTAATGTTAGATTCTTATTTTTTGTGAAAGTTGACATAATTATGTATTGTTTTTTTTTGTAACAGTATTATATAATATTATCAAAGTAACTTAATTAGTATGTAATTAATCTTGACGTTGGTGCTACTAATTTAAATTGTATAGATTGTTATTATTTATTTATGAATTTGTATATTTATAAGGATTTCTAACACAATGTATATTGTTATAGAATAAATGACTAATGACTAAAGCGATAAATAAGTGACATGAGATGCCACGTCACGTTTTGACAAAATGCGAGTGTGAGTGACAGATGGTTTATCTCTTATTATCGCGTGATAAACGCAACTATCATAGGGCCGCTGGTGTGCGTGATGAGACGACAAAAAATCCTTACCAACACATGGCGTAGTATTACGCCCCTCCCATACAAATCCTGCATCTGCCAGTTAAGATGTTTACCTAAAATAATCCGTCTCCATAAAAAAACGGATTTTTAGCATTTTATATATATTATACCTACAGTAACTGTCAGAACCCGGGTAAATCTAGGTAACTATCTATTGAGAACAGCTTAAATTATGATGTGCAATAATGGAGGTTGAGTGGCTTTTCATCGACCCGGGAGAACGGAGATGGTAACAAGAGTGCTGGAACTCTAGCGAGAGTACGTCATTTTAGAATCGCACGGGACGAGTGGAGGAGGTGGACCATGGAGCTACTCGTATTGTTTGTGGGAATAGATGGACTACCCGTACCCCAGCACACTATCCCCAAGTTGACGGCGAAATTGGCCGAAGTATGAGTTTCTAGTGCCCCTCTATACTATCATAATGCGGTGATCAGCTATAATTATAATAATGGTGTTCTCTCGTGCTCGTTGTGCTCACGGGTCTTTAATAACAAGATCGGCTACGTTAGCCACATGAGAGCACACGAACGCCAGCAAAGGAGCTGAAGCAGTCGCCGTGGCCGAATATATATATATTATATACTATCATATTCCCGGGCCCAGGTTTTGTAGGGCGCCAAAATTATACCCACGACAAAAAGCGAAAGGTGGCGAAAGGTTGGTTTGATAGGTTCTTTTATAGATAAACATTCCATCGAATGTTCCATTTCATAGACAACTTTTCCCTGAAGTAACAAGGTTTCCACAATTTATCTTGAAAATATCATCTTATAGATAGGTTAGATTAGGCTATTTTATGGTTTTAGAGAAAAATACTTTTGATAAAAAAAGTACTTATATGAAGAAAAAAACATTCTATGAAACGTTAGTCTTTAAAACATGGGTAAAGCAATGTGAACTCTTGTGGCGCGGAGATAATCCCATTAGCGGGTTATACTTCCACAGAAAGTCCGACTTACTTGGTAGTGAAGGCTAAACAGACCAGATACTCTCTCTGGAGTCAGCCCCTCATGTCTGAGGATCGTGGTCAGCTTCAGGGTTGCATCTGGCGCGGATGATCTGCCTCCACCGGCTTCTGTCCAGCGCGTCTCTTACAACCGAGTAGAATTTAGTGGTCGATGAGTCTGTTACTTGATCGGTTCATCCTATTGGTGAACGACCGCGCGATCTTTTGCCTTCGGTGTTCCCAACCACGATCAGTTTTTCGAGTATTTTGTCGTCTCTGCACATTGTGTGGCCGAAATAGGATAGAATGCGTTGTCCAGAGGCCAGATACAGTTCGTGAATTAAAAAAACCAATGTAGATGTATGCCGCCTCCACGATTAGCGCTCAATGTCGGCTCATGCAGTGCTGTGATTAATTATAATGTTGTTCCGAATTAATAACGCCGCAAATTGGTTCGGGAGTAAGGGCTGGAGCACACGGCATGAGCCATCCTCAAAAATCATGACCCCGTGAGCACACATAAATAAATAAATATCAGAGAACGTCACACAAATCGAGCTAGAGTCAGACCACGCTAAGTCTTTCAAGCAAAATGAACTGTCAAACCATACAAAGTGCAGTTTGTATATAGCATGACAGTTCAATTGCGGAAGAGTTAGCGTGGTGGAATAAGTATAGTTCCAAATTATGCTTTCGAAGGCTTTAAATTGTGTTATGGGTACTAGACGACGATATACGTACTTATATAGATAAATATAAGCACAAATCGCCGGTCCCTAGTAAAAAAGTCGGATCTGCAAAATGACTACTTTCCAGGAGCGGCAGTTAAAGTTTTTTTAAAGACGTTTTTGTGTATAAAATTGTCAATTTAAGTCCTATTGTTACGAAATTTGGCCAAAGTTAATATTATCAACTACTTTTAGAGTATGTGTAAACAAAACTACAAATTATTTATTAGAAATGCCAGAAATAAGACATGCTACCTTTTTACCTGGAAATTGTCATCCGATATCCTGTCGTAACTGCCACTTACGACTTTTTTGCATGATATGGTTCGCAGTAATTAGTCGGATGTGGCACTAACGACTTTTATAATCGAATATTGTATTATTATTTATGTCGCAAGTGTCACTTACTACAATTATATTTGGATTGTACACAGTGTTTTGTGGTGAGATACGACATTTTAGTGGTATAAAAAACCGCAGTTTTACCCAGTATAATAAAATTTATAAATATCGTTCTTTAATTATGTTAGTTTGATATCAAAAAAAGTATTAACATAATTTTTGTCTTTTAATGTTCATTTGAAGATACACTTACGACTAGACGACTGAAGTCTTTGAGCATTTTTCCAAGATCTTTGAGAGCCGCAGCAATGACTAGTCATTTACTACGACGATATCATCAGAAGAGAGAAGGTTGCTGACGTCTTTGCTTTTGATATTGATACTAGTCCGTCCAAAACCAAAAATTTGAATTAATCTTTCTATGCAGCTGTGAATTTTTTTGGAGATATTAGTACTACTTGAGAGACTGCAGCACTGTCCAACTAGGTTGTAGTCGAATCGAGAGCCTTCTCATAGTACAAAGACATGGAAGTACATATATATGGACGTGGTTTACGGTACCTAGGGTTCTAGGGTTAGCGGTAATCAGCTTTGAGGGGCTGAAAGTCGTCAAACCTGCGTGCGAGACGGTTCGTGATAAGAGTGTCGACTACACAGGTTATAGTCATGATTCATAAGCGAGATGGGTCTGTAATTTATAAGAAGGGTCATATAAACCTCCCTGAAGATGAGCAGTATACATGCCACACTTTTTGGCCATGCTCCTATCGTTTTGCCCTCGATTATAACATGATTTAATAAATTCTATAGGGTTTTCATTACCATTTTACCAACTGCTTTCAGAATCTTAGATATCGCTCCAGCATCATCCGCTGCATTTTTAAGTTATTTGATAGCCATACCAACCTCGTATAGGACAGGTTGCTATCTAGGATTTATTCAAATTAGTGTCGGGTTAACCTGGCCTTTGAAACTGTTTGCAAAACATCTCAACCTCGCCTAGAAACACGTTGCAATTGGACTGGTGCAAATCACGAATTAAAGACTGAGATCTATTGTTGAACCTTTGGTAATGAGTAGCATCGTCAGGGGAATGCAGAAACATACTTATCGCCTCTTTTAATTTATGAGTTCGAAAGCACCATTAAGGATATTTCTTGTTCTTTCGAAAGATTCGTTCCACTCTCACCGTGGGGTAGAGAGCTTAGATTCCTACAGAGTTAGATAAACTGACCAAAAGTAAGAGAACTATCAAGCGGTGAGGGTGACGATCAATTGAGACCAATAGAGAAAAGTGACAAGGGTTATGAAATCTAGTGATCACGATTCTCAGGAATATGTGGTCGACTAAAGAAGAAGTCATGAGTCGTTACTTATTATTTAACTGTATATTTAATGACACACATTCTGAAATGTTCTCGGCATTGCCACGAGTAATCGTTATCTCATTATGTTCTTATTCTGGTTATTTTCCTTCAGAAGAACCAGAAGTCAGACGGATTTATTTTTTATCAGGAGCTTGGTTGAAGTTGCCACCATAAACATCTCCCAATTATTATTTATCCTTCGAAACCATCCATAAGTTTACTAAACACCCAATTTCATTCAAACTGTTGATTGCAATATTCAAACAATAAGACAAAATTTAAAGCATCCAAAGATACCGTCATAGTTACGACATACACTGCAATTTATTTTCCTTCAGAAGAACCAGAAGTCAGACGGATTTATTTTTTATCAGGAGCTTGGTTGAAGTTGCCACCATAAACATCTCCCAATTATTATTTATCCTTCGAAACCATCCATAAGTTTACTAAACACCCAATTTCATTCAAACTGTTGATTGCAATATTCAAACAATAAGACAAAATTTAAAGCATCCAAAGATACCGTCATAGTTACGACATACACTGCAATTTATTTTCCGTGAAAAAATGTCGGATATGTTACATGCGACCAAAGTTGGAATATATTTTGCGGCAAAAAACATCGGATGTGTCACATACGGCATAAGATACAATTTATATTCCGTAATAAAATGTCGTAAGTGGTACATACGTCATAAGGTACCCTTAAAATTCCCAATAGTAATGTCGGAAGTGCCACATACTACACAAAACTTTTCAGCTAACCCGGTTAACATAGTCGGAAGTACCACATCTGACAATATTAAATGGACGCTGTATAAGATACGACATTTTTGACATTGATTATTCGTGAAAATAATGAAATTTTGAAAAATCTGTAAATGTACGATTAAAGATTAATGTATTTAATAAGCATTAACGCAATAAAACGAAAATGGCAATTTTGTAGATCCGACTTTTTTACTAGGGACCGGCGAAATATTCGAGTTCATCACACAAATATTTAACCTGGCCGGCATTCGAACCCGGGACCGCCGGCTCAGTAGGAACGTGCACTACAAACTGTGCTAACCTTCGTTAAAAATGATTGACATCTAAAATTCCACCATGAATTTGAACCATTAACTAAAATGAATAACTAAATTAACTATATAACTAAAAGTGTTCTGTGAAGTTGGGTCTCAAACTCTTATAATAGTGGCAGAGTTTCCTTGCTATTATATCGTCGTTCCCATAGTAAACATACGAATCTGTTTTTTTTTATTTGACTTTAGACCTAAATACTGTATGGTTTTAGGCAACATTTCCAAGTTCGTGATAATTCAGATTTATTCCTTTAGATTTTTAAGTTTATTATGGGAACGACGATATTATTGCTGAAACGTGCCCGTAACTTCGTCCCGCGTAAAATTTACTTTACCATAGTCGGGTAAAATGTATCCATAACCATCATTAGATGACCTATCCCTGAATCAAAATTGGTTAACCCTGTTCCGCCGTTTCGGCGTGATGCGTAAATTATCAACAGATGACGTACAGCTGGCGCCGCATAGCCAAACAAAATACCTACTGCATTTTACTTGAAATAATGACCATAGTTTTTCATTTTCATTTATAATTATAATTTATTCACGTTTCTTAGGATAGGCTTATAAACAATAAATTAATATAAAAAGTAAAATATAAAAAATACATTACAAATGTAAACACGATCTAACAAACCTAACCAAGGGTGCCGCCGGCAGCGGGGCAGGGCCCAGGCTACCTGGTCTGTCTGTCCCTATGTATGCTTAGATCTTTAATACTACGCAACCGGTTTTGATGCGGTTTTTAATAGATAGAGTGATTGAAGAGGAGGGTTTATAATATAAACCCATATAACCATATATAAACTTTATATATGTATAGTACATGCATAATTTATCAGTACTGCACCCGTGCGAAGCCGGGGCGGGTCGCTAGCTACAAATATAAACACAATCTAAAAAACCTAACCAAGGCAGCGGAGTAGGGCCCAGGCTACCGGTGGTTATTGCAAATTCTAGAATACTTTTAATGTTAAAAAATACAGGTAAATAAACATTTGAGCGGTAGGTATGTGAACCCCGCCTTATTTTCATTGTTGTCGCGCGGTAAATTGGGAAATCGTTATCCATCTCCGAACCCGACAATGGGCTTCATATTATTCGCCGCTTGTCGCTCTGATTATGAATCATTCGGCGCTGAAATATTGCCTCCCTCGGGCTGAAAAACGATTATTTTAGTATTTAATTGATAAAGGTCGCCTTTGAAGCGGTTATTGTTTTTATTAAATTGTTTGAATGGCATTTTTATAATTAATTTAACGAACGGTTGGTTGTTTTATCTTTTTTCGCTGGCGGTCATTTGATTGTGGTATTTTGTTAGTACCTAGTAAAAAAGTTACTTGTTCTACTCCAAATAGAGTTTATAAAGAAGTAGGTACTTACTGTTTTCTGCTTCGGAAAAATCTACATTCAATGATGTGATGAATCCACTATAAACTATGAATGCTAGTCTTCATTAATACCTACGCTAAGTTTATGAAGTTTACGAAGAAGAAGACTAATGAATAATGTTGTACTTAAATAACTTGGGAGTTTATAAGTATACGTAGCTACCTATGTACGTATAAACTCCCAAGTTATTTAAGTACAACTTTATTGATTAGTCTCCTTTAATATCTAGTAGGTAGCTACTAAGATATTAAAGTCTCTCCTTTCTGACTAATCAAAACACGCAAAACTCATCTTAGATCTAAATGTTTAGATATGTTTAGTATACACAATAAATACATTAATAGTCAAAGTAGGTTTGATACCCTAGGAGAATTTACTATATCTATGACAAGGTTTGTATAAAATAAAGTGCAATTGCTTACTTCAATTACAGAAACCACGATACTGAAAGAGGGATTTACGTGATTATGACAAAACCTACATAGACAAATAATCAAATACAAATCGTATAAACCGTAAAGCGGATTATCGGACAAACACCAGCCGGCAAAAAAACAAGCATCCGAATCGATGCGCGCATAGACACGATTTAATTGTTTTTCGGCGCGCGTTCTCGGATGACAAATGGCGACAAAGGGCGGTTTATTGGCGGCGCGATGGGGGCGGCGTGCCGGCGGCACAGGGGACGTCACGGAGTCGCTGATGATATTTAAAGTGTTATAATTGGGATGGTTAAGATTTTCATTATGTTTGGATCCTACTTAATTCTTGCCCATTTTGTGTTCACTTGTCTTTACCATTGTTTAAGAAAATAAGGTGTGGCACTCAGGAATTACAAGCGAGAGTTTTGACGTCTTCACTCTATGATTGGTTGGTTGGTTCTGTCAATCCGTTTCTGCGTTGCCAGTGGTGTATTATAATATAATACTCCCCGATTCCCTTGTTACCTGTATGAATCTCATAAAATCGTGAGTGTTTTATCAATGATTACGACAAAATAAGACTTACTCAAAGAATATGACAATCGTAATGCAACAAAAAATAATTATTTTGTATTTACATCATAATTATTTTTTGTACGACTGGCGGAAAACATGTTTCTCAGTGACGTAGAAAGTCTTACCGGCCGGAGCGCCATACCTTATTTTTCTTATAGCATGGTCATTTTATTACATACTTTGTTTTAATTATATTATGCCATTGTTTCGCCTAAATCTAACTAGTTTTAGTCTTAGTCTGGTGGTGTTTATATGTATTTCTGTAGTTCACAGTGCCTTGGTTTTAACTGTAATGCTGTGAAACTTATTTGAATAATAAATAAATTATGGCCACACGAATTTTTAACTTATCGTGTAGGTTACATTGTTTCTTGCCGTGTCTCAATATCATTTCAGTTTTACGGTAAATCTAAAACTAATAATAACTTGCATATTTTTATTGTCTGGGCACAGTTGTTATGGTTCACAAAACACATGGTCTAAATATATATCTAGACTTGAAGAGAAAACTTTTTTATTAAGCAGCTCCACCCCACTACTGCGCCGCTGTGATTCAGTATGTACACACATAATGAGATAGCGACTACGTTATTATAGCGTTATTAGCGCTTTATAGCGCTCCCGAACTGGCTGCCGTAGCACTTTATAGCGCTACTTATACAGCTACACGTTGGCAACGGATTGTGCATTGTGTAAGGAATGCAAATTGGTTATTTAGTACAACGTAAACGCATGTTCAAAATATCAGAACTAGTTAAACTTAAATGTTTAACTTTGGTGATTGCATTTATATAACGACTTAACAAGACTGGTGTTTTTTGTACTTAAAAAGCCTAACATTAACTAAAGACGTTGAAAAAACTTTTCGATATTCTAATGAAAATTATCTTGTAACATAATAAAGAAGTATTTTTTAGTATTCTAGAAACTAACACATTCAGATAGCAGGAAAGCAACAATACGATGAGACTACTTCAAATTAAAAGACAATCGACGGAAAGCTTCTTTATTGCTTGGCTAAGTACAGAGCACAAAAGTTACAAGATCCAGACGTACGATACAAGAATATATTAAAACAAACGAACCATATTAAACAAAACACGGATGTGCCAACTTTATCAAAACAAGCAACAGCGGCGAAGTTTTTCAATTACGGGGACACGTAATGAATGTTCGGAAGAGCGCGGAATCCGACGAGCCTGGCGCAGTCGGTGGGATCACCTGAGCTTGGTATTCAGTATATATTGGCGAGCAAGTTAAGTGAATAGTTGCAGGTGACATCATTTTATGTAAAGCCTGACTAGAAATATATATGAGGATTGTCAAGAGGGCGCTATTTACAACATTTATATGGTAACAATTTTGCAACCTATCGCAACCGCACTATAATGACATTAGTTTAAATACCTGTCAGTTCGTATTTTAACCTCGTAATATAATTTAATGGAATGCACTCTTTTCCTGACTGTTTTTCGTGTAGTAAAACGTGTACACTTTATTTATAATATTACGTTCACGACTGTGAATGGTTTTCGGCATTTTATTTGGATATTTTTAAATATTTGTCTTTTAAAGAAAACACCAGGAATGACATTGTTAGCAAACCATCATACAATCATTGCTAGTGTAAGAAATTAGTTCCGGCGAAATTCCGCAATATGGCATATCCTCATATATTCCTGGTTAGTACTAATAATGTTAAGTTATTTAACGAAGTTTGTGATCGTGAAATTGTTTTATTATTTGTTGCGGAATTGACGAGACTGGCGCAGTCGGTGGGATCACCTGAGCTCGGCATTTGTTGACCTACTTATACAACGTTGCATTCATATTTACAGTCGAGTAAAAAGTAAAAAATGAAAGACAAAGGGTAAAAAGTAAAAAATAGACAGTAAAAGCGAAAAGTAAAAACGATAATATGTGACACGCATCAGTTAACAGTAATAACGAAGTTATAATATCGGCAGCAGACTATAGATTTTTACAAGGCTCACGTATGTCTTTTCCTTACTTACTGCTTGCTTACTACAATGGCTCAGCGACCCGAAGCGAATCTTGGCCGCCAACACGAGATCACGCCACTTTTCTCGATCCTGCGCCAGCTCTTTCCAGTTGGAGGCTTGGAGTCCGCGCAGATCCGCCTCGACCATGTCCTACCAACGATGTCTTTTAGTTCTTTAAAAATAAATTGGAGTAGATAAAGTTATTTTACGAAATTCGTGATTGTGAATGTTAGGAATGCCTCGTCGGCCGGGTCCCAACATTGACATCTACGACAGCTCAGTTGTAGAACGATGAAAGAAACACAAGGGTAAACGAAACGATATATATTTAACACAAAACAAATTAACACAATTAGAGGATCGGAGTACTAAATTTAACACACAAAATTAACACACAAATTAACACGCGAATTTACAATTAAACCTTAACTAATGTAGTCCTTTTCTAACACTGCGGATCGATGATAATACGCACTACTAACTATCAAGATGGTAATACACTTGGATGAAAGAGACTGGTTACAACTTGTATTGGCGGACCGTTGATCTAACGCACTAAACGGAGTGGGACTCTACGTGTTACAAAGTTGAACTTGAACTCAATACTACGGAGTCGTAACTCTACGCAGACTGAAGATGAACTCAATAAATTCTGCAGAAACGGGCGTCCTTTTATATGATTCGTTCAAGGTTTGTTTACATTTTTAGAGGGACGCCCGCTCTGTTACATTTAATCATTTCTTGCTTATAATACAATTCTCATCTTACATTTAACTTATAGTTAATATCAAGGTTTGTTCATAGAACACAAATCTGTATTTGATTTTGACGTGAGAGCTCCCGTTTAATCATAATTATATAAAATGTGCATCATTTCTTTGTCTTGACTCAGAGGCCGTCTCGCTCACACGGGTCGAGATCTACACCTTCCTAGTCACTCATATCGCGCCGCGCTCGGCGCGTCATGTTATTTCTTTGTTAGCCGTGCTCGCAGCAAGTTGCGGCCGGTATTATGTATAGAGATTTTACTTGTATTTTCATAAGGAATGATTTTACAGAGTTTCAGAATAATCTAATTTTTATCCTCAAGTTTTACATCCAATGTAAACAAACATGATTCCTTTGTCTCGCGCTGCGAGTGGAAAGTTACCAGGATGAGTCATACTTGTTTACTTGTAAGACGCCGTGGTCTTTTAACCATTCTACATAGTACTTGGGAGCTCTCTTACAAATAATGTTTCTTAGGAAAAATAAGTGTTATACACATGGTATTGCCGCTTTTTTGGGCATTTAGGAAATTAAGGAATATATTATTTATTCATCTTAATATTAATTTCGCCTAACCGTTTACAAACATTATTATTTATTTATAAATAGCTAGCTTTGCCTAGCTGTCCGTAACAGTGAACTTGTTTTATTATTTGTTGCGGAATCGAACCAGACTGGCGCGGTCGGTAGGATCACCTGAGCTCCGCATCCGGCCTGAGTCTGCACCACTACTGCGCACCTCCACCAAGTGTAGCAGAGGTGCAGCTCAGTGGTGGATAAATAAATGGACGGGACTTTTTATGCATTTTATATTTGGAGTTTAATATAACTCATTACTACATCATATCTTATTCCCAAATGTGCTCTTTTGGTCAGTGACAAAGACTGCTGTAATTCGAATATTGAAATATATTCTAATATAAAATCTTACCTGCCTGCTTCGCTGTCACCGACCAATAAATTCCATACAATATTGACGGATAGTTCCATGAAACATTAAAGTTTGGTTTTTAGGAAATGTATTTTGTTTTTTTACTAAATTCGTGATCGTGAAATAGTTTTATTATTTGTTGCGGAATCCGACGAGACTGGCGCGGTTGGTAGGATCACCTGAGCTGGGCAATAGGCTGTATGTACATTAATTTTATTTACCATGCTAATTTTAGAAAAAAATTGTCAATCTGACAGATTGCAATAAAATTGGCAAAAGAGATCTTTACCTACATTCGAAACCCAATAAAAAAACTATCGATCGTAGAGGAGAACTTTGGGAGAGACCTTTGTCCAGCAGTGCGTCAGTTGGATCTGAGCTCCCAAATGGCCTAAAACGAGTGTTTAAGTTTGAGTTGTACTTTTGATAGCAAATAGAGGAAACTTATTCAATATTATACAGCGTGCCGCAATTGAGCCCATCGATGTAGCCCCTTCTGTCGCCGAGTGTACCAAACGGCAAGTTTTCATTTCGCGACCTGTCTGGTGTTGTACACACAATATTAGCCCTCCCCCCACGCACTTCGCGTCGCGCGGCCCGCAATCGGATGATGCGCTTTTTGATACGGAGGGCATCCTCCAACAGGGTTGGCACTCACCGATAATATTCTTTGAGCTCAAAATAAATAATGATGATTCAATATTTAAGGTTTTATAACAATGTAATTTGTAAAAATAAATTGGTTAATAAAACTTTAGGTATGTTATTTAGTTCATGGAAGTAAATCACCATAATTTTCGTCATAAAAAAAAACCGAAATAGGTAATGCTGTTATTAATTATTATAACAAAACGGGTCTATTTCCAACGTGATTAATTCCCGTTTTCTTATGGTAAAGTTGTAAAAAAAACGATTCTCTGTTCGTTGCCGCCGTTCGTTATAAGTTTATTTTTAAATAAACCTGAAAGAATTGCTTTGATACGCAAGCGACCGACCATTCAATAAAACACCATTCAAAATACAAATATTTTAAAGTGGTCAGATATGCAAAACTTTCGGTGTATGTGTATGTCTAAGACTGAAGTATTGTATCTGAATCCTCCGAGGTTTTCCTCATGTACGTAGGTATCAACTAAATGTATACCTACTGTGAATAATTAATTAATTTCGACTATTTTATTTCCTATCAATATTATAAATCGGCCACGATTTTAAATACGCACGTATACTTATAGTGATTAACGTGGCCTGAACGTAAGTTAAGATTTGTAACAAAAATCAACAAATAAATCAAATAAAATTACACTAATGCTGCATTATTACAATCCTCGAATCGCCAACCCTATCGCGCCGTTGTCAATAGGGTTGCCCCGGCGGTAATTAAAATTCCACGTCCTAATATCCCGGGCCATATATTAAGTGCCCTAATCGGGGAGACAGCCCTGCTCATTGGCCATTTTATTGGTTTTTTACAACGCGGGATACACTCCAGTGTACTTGAATGTTCAATGACTTGCTTCAAATGTTGCAGGGCATTTGTTGATAATAATAATAATATAATTTTCTCAAACATGCAATTAAATATTGTCATAACCTGCGTTAAAACAGGCTTCGAAGTGTCACGTTTCACTCTAAAAATTACTCTAAAAAATACTAAACTAGACTTCAAGATACGTTACAGTAGGTGTACACATTACAGCAGACGCCAGGAAAGATGGGCTTGCCGTGTGAGTAGGTGATAGGAAGGCGGCAAGCCCATTTCACGACTAAGGCATGTGTTGTGCTTTTCTCAAACATATGCAATAAAAAAAAACACAATAAAATATTTTTTTAGCTGTTTAGCCTGTTCATGAACAGCCACGCCATGTTTTAAAAAAGTTACTTCCCAGCCTAGGCCTTCAATTAGGTATGAAATTCCTTTACAGTTCTCTCAGAGAACTGTAATATACATATTACAAACATGTAACATATGATCCACGGCGAAAATGACTGTTTCGCGTTATTTCACATTCTGGAATTTTGAGAAATCGGAATATTGATGATTTCGGATAAATGGAACTTCCGATTGTTTGAGTGATCCTCACGAGAGTACTTACTATTCCTGAGTAAGTAAGTATGAATATTAGTATTAATGAATTATAAATTTAGAAAAACAACATATTGATTATTAAACAATAATATTACGCGCCTGAACTAGGATTATCCTGTTTCAGGCAGAAAAGTACAAACAATCATATCTTATTCATATGTAAATATAAATCCATACCTACTAATATTATAAATGCGAAAGTGTGTCTGTCTGTCTGTTACCTCTTCACGCTTAAACCGCTGAATCGATTTTGATGAAATTGGCATAGAGATAGTTTAAGATCCGAGGAAGGACATAGGATAGTTTTCATCCTGGAAATTATACCTAAAAAGATTGAAAAGTGAGTGAACATTTCTGTTGGGTTGCGGTTACCCTGTAGGAAATGTAATTATTAGACCAAAAGCACAATTGCTCTTACGTTTGCTTAGGCGCTTTTAATAATCCCTTTTATCAAGTTCCACGCGTACCTACGTAGTCGCGGGCAAAAGCTAGTGTAAATATAAACATATTAAATAGTGGCTCTGTGAGTTGTAGACCTCGCAAGTTTGTTTAAAAATGACTGACATCGCAATATCTCTGCCATTTTGGCGATAGACAACCGATAAAAAATCTTTAAAGATTATAGCCTCACAAGTATCGCTCCGGCCCCAGGGATAGGGCGCTACAAACAGCTTTCATATGCCAATAATGTGCATACGTCATAAATTTGCATTATTAAACGTCAGTAGTGATTTGTCAACGATTTGTCATTATCCAAATTCAAAACATAGTTTACCGGAATGCTGCCCAATCCTTTGTTCTTCTTGCGAAATAAATACTGAATACTATTGCAAAAAACTTGACTTTTATCACTGTGGATAGTTTTGGCGTTAACATGCAAAAAATACTAGAAATTTGCGGAATATTTAGTCCTCTTTGTTTACATCAGTGACATTCACCGACTTTAACGTCAGTCACCAAAAATTTGTCGTCGCCAGTACAATAAATTAGTACCACTAAAAATCCGCAATGTGGCGTCTGCTGAAAATAACCCTGTTGGGTTATTATACGTTAACAATCGTGTTTAAAAAGGTCTGCAACGATCTGGACATACGGAAATTTCAGCGAAGCTATAACAGAGACGCTGTACGCTGGTTCAGGCAAATAAGTTTCTGTCAAAAATGACATTTTAGTGGCAAGCTTTTATAGCCGACTGTACTTTTCTTTGGATATCCATCAAATGCTCACTGAGACGATTCTAAAGAGCCCAAGCTCGGTAGGATTGCTTTTTCTATTATAGAGTTCCTATGGCCACCTTCCGGCTCCATCATCAGATCAGCCCCATGGTACCATATTATTGTATCGTCATCAAAGTTAAGTAAGTATGCAAAATTTCAGCTCAATCGGTTGACGATATCTGCTTCAAAATTGAGTTGCATGATTTCACCCGAACAATTATACTTTAAACATACCATGCAAGTTAAATAAAAGCTATAAAAATGTTTGCGAAGTATAAATACACCTCATAGCACCACTATCTAGGTATGTAGTCTAAGGGCTTGTGCACAAATCACGTGAGGCTTTTTCGGCTACTTTTTGACCGTGTGTGTTATTGTGTGTGTGAAATAAGTGCCATTTTTTACGAAAGTTTCTTGTACCCATTATGGGAATACTTACAATTTAAATTACTTGCAAAGGGTTTTTAGGGTTCCGTACCCAAAGGGTAAAAACGGGACCCTATTACTGAGACTTCGCTGTCCGTCCGTCTGTCACCAGGCTGTATCTCATGAACGGTGATAGCTAGACAGTTGAAATTTTCACAGATGATGTATTTCTATTGCCGCTATAACAACAAATACTAAAAATAAAATAAAATAAATATTTAAGGGGGGCTCCCATACAACAAACTTACAGATAATGGTACGGAACCCTGCGTGCGCGAGTCCTACTCGCACTTGGCTGGATTTTTTAGAACTGTTACCTCGCTGACATTCGATTCGAGAGCTACTCCTCGCTACGACACCTATCGTTTTTATTCTAAGCCGCTTATTGGTTAGGGTGTGCTGACTAGCTTTTTATCTCTAAAAAAGCGTAATCACTTATAAATCCTCAACTCACTTGTTGGGAACGCCAGCAACCACGCCGACAGCGAGACTATGTAACGCCGTGACGACGATTATGTATTAGGTTAAGTTAGAATAAGACTGATTAATATATGTAACATGATCTCGTAATTATAAGTTAGACACATAAAAGCTGTCATAAGGTCCTTATATACAATAAGAAAGGTACATAAAAGATACCAACATCCTTATAATAATCAACGATCCTTATATACTTAATATACAAGCACATAAAAGATGCTATAGAACCCCAAGGTAAAATGATCCGATCCCACTGGTAACTTAGTTGTGCCTACGACCCATAAGGTACTGGTTGAATAAGGCGTCACGAAACCCTTATTAAATCACAGGTAAATGGGTCGAGGACGCAGCACCCCGCCGTGAAGCACCCGAGGCGGCAAAAGAGCTTATGTAACTCGACCACGTGAACCGTTATGAAGCATAACGTAAAACGTAAATGTTTTATAAATCGGTTACATAAGGCCATCTACCGCCTCAAATACATAAGTGGGCGACGAACCCGCAGTATATAACGATAGACCCGAACCCCCTGTAGTGAAAACACATAATCCGAACCCCTACCGTAAGCAAATGTAAATAAGAATCCGCAGGAACGATCTTGCAAGATTCTTATTTACAAAAGTTACTCACTATCCGTGAGATACAACCGAACCCTGTTACCTGAACCCTAAGGTTCAGATAGGACTTAAGAGCCCTTAGCGAGCCCCGTCGAACGGGATATGTATAATATGAATCGGACGATAAAGAGCCGAGATATGCTAATTAATGTATAATTTTGATAGACCAAAAAACGGCCGTTATTGAACAGAGCCCAAAAATGTAGAGCCAATCAGAGCGAGGAGCAGGTTTTGGAACATTTAAAATTAAAACTGAACACACTTGACCGAAAGGGGCGTTCCCGAGAGGAAAGGAACGCTCGCTCGCCTCTGATTGGTTCCAATAGGATTATTCCGCTTAGAGGAGTTATGTCTGGCGAACCGAACCACAAATGTTATATAATAAGTGAACGAAAAATAAATGTATGCACTACCGAAGAACCAGTTTTATTACTTACAACAAGATCCTGCCTACCTCCAGCTATCAAGAGCTCCAGCCTGCACGTCGGTCCAAGCGATTCGTTGAGGTCCTGTCCGTCAGTCGAGCTCCGAATCCTTGGACGCGTCCATCGTTACGTCGTACTACGATTCACGTCGCGTCTACGTCGAGTTTACGTTACGTCACATCGAGTCACGTCGAGTCTACGGCAGATCTACGTTGCGGTCTACGTCGCGGCCCGTGCATCCCGCGTCCGTACCCCGCGTCCGAACTACGTCGCGGCCCGTTTACGTCGCGTTACGTGTCCATACGTTTGGACTACGTCGCGGCCCGTTTTCGTCGCGAACGAACCGAGCCGATCCGAACCGAACCTGAGCCTACAAGCTGAACCGAACCGAACCGAACCCGAACCGAACAAGCTGTTACAGGAAGACCCGATCGAACATCATACAGTCCACTGCGAGCTGAGCCGAAGAAGCCGCCCTGTTGAGACCTGTACTCAACAGCGTTGGTCATTCGAGAGCCGGATTTTCGAGCCAGAACATCCGAACCACCATGGTGCAGACAAGGAAGCAGATGAGTGAAGCAACTTCGCACGACGACCCGCCGACCGAACCGACCCGAACCTCCGGCGAGACGTCTGCAGAGCTGCTTGGAGCACGTCCGCGAACCACAGAGACACGCGCCCCGGGCATGCAGCCCGAGAAAAGGACATCGCCAGAGTCACCGCCACAGTTGGACGACACGCTCCAATGGCGGGCAAAGCTGGACGAACACCTGCGCAGAACCAGTCTGAACCAAAAAGAACCCGAAGAACCCGCAGCCGTCGGATACTCAACACCGACCGGCGAACATTTAGCGTCCCGTCTGACGCACGCGCCGCGTACCGGCGAGACACGCGAGCCCCGCGCGGCTATGACGTCACTCGCGTACGCGGCCTTTGACCCCGCGATCCGCGCACCGATCCCGCGACCCGCGACACCCGTACCGCGCGAACCCCGCACGTTCGATAGAGACCGCGCTCTCGAACAGGTGCGATTCGAAATCGACGAACGCCGCGCGCCGTCGATTACGTCGAGAACCAGCAGCACTACGGAGGCGCGGAAGAAAGAAGCGGAGCTAAAGGCAGCAGAGCGGCTTGCTGAAATCAAGCGGAAGCAGCTGCAACTAGAAGAGGAGCTAGTCAAGAAGAGGCTGGACACCGAACTGCATCGCATCGAAGCGGAGGGCTCACAGGCCGGCGGTTCGCAGTCCGGACGTCCGGCAGCAGAGACAGCGGAGGAATCAAAGCGGAGGATCGATGCGTGGCTTACACACCACGAGGTAAGTGACGCTGCTTACCGCGATGACCCGACGCCGAGGAGGCGTCGCACCGTCACGCCCGAACGAGCCGATCGCGAGACCCGAACCTCCCGAGAGCGATCCTCCAGCCGATCTCAGGCGATAGATCGGTTAGCCGACCATCTACAGACGATGGCCCGCCCTCCGCCGAGACAAGTGTACGAGTTGCCTGCGTACTCCGGACACCCTGCCGAGTGGTTGACATTCTACCACAGTTTTGCAGAATCAACAAAAAGGTACAAGTTCACGGAGTACGAGAACGTCGCCCGTCTACGAGCTGCGCTGAAAGGCGAGGCGCGAGAGTGCGTGCAGCACATGCTCGCGTCGACGTCGAACCCCGATCTCATTATTAGAGTCCTGAAAAAGAATTTCGGCAGAACCGACCTGTTGGTCGACCGAGCTCTAGAGGAGCTTAAACGCCTGCCGTCGCTCGGACCGAGCGCCACCGACCTGAACACCTTCGCAATAAAGGTAATGAATATTGTGTCGACATTGGTCGATCTAGACCGTCGAAACTACGGCGGCAACCCGTTACTGATACGGGAGATAACCGACAGGTTAAGCCCGCATCTACGGTCGAGGTGGTGCTCCTTCGCAAAAGACAACGTGAAAGGCGGTGAGTGCGAAATAATATTATTAGCCGAGTTCCTGATGGACGAGAGTGACGCGGTTATTATACTCACACGCGAGAGCGCCGTCACGCAGACCCGCGCATAACGCGCCCACGCAACCGCAACCGCCCCGACGAACGACATACCCGAACCGGGGAGCGAGCGGAGCGATACAGCGAACACAACCGACACGAGCCCAGACATTCGCCACGGAACGAGTGGAAGCGTGCTATTGCTGCGGCAATAGTCACCGCACGAACGAGTGCCGCAAACTGCTGAGTATGCCGGTACGAGCAAGATGGGAATGGGCACGGGTAAATCACGTATGCTTTAAATGCATGAACCAAAATCATCGTCGTGATACGTGCACTGCAAAAGGCTGCAGTGTACCCGGCTGTCCACACTCACACCATATGATGCTACACGAACCGAACCGAACTACATCAAATGTGAGTACAGACAGCGCCGACAATAACGCCCGCCCGCCGCAGTCGCGCGCGCCCGCCCGCGCGAGCGCGCCCTACACTGCGCCGCCCAGCGAACCGAACACAGCGCCGGCACACCGCCGCGCAGAGCCCACACAAGAGCGAGAGACAATCGCTATGACGTCACACAACGAATCAAACAAGGTGATGTTAAAAATCATGCCCGTAATTCTGCGCGGTCCCAAGAAGGAGGTGCTGTGTTACGGGATGGTCGACGAGGGATCGACAATTTCCATCGTCGATCAGGAGTTAGCGAGCGAAGTGGGTCTAGAGGGACCTCAAGCGCCGCTACTCATACAAGGCGTAGGAGCGCTATGCCTGAACCAGCCGAGCCAGCGAGTCGAGGCGACTGTACGAGGCACCGATGGAGGCCCGTCGTACAATATGCGACTCAGAACCGTGCCGCGACTAGGCATTAGGGAGCAAACAATGCCGCGCGACAGTATAGTGCGCTTGCCGCACTTGGCCGATCTAGCCGAAGCGTGCTACACTAATGTAGTACCTAAAATTTTAATAGGAGCAGATCATTGGCATCTAACATTGCCGTTAGAAGCCCGAACGGGGAAAACGAGCGAGCCGCTAGCCGTACGTAGTCGCCTTGGATGGTGCATTTACGGCTCAGCACCGAGAACGGTAAGGGCCGGCGAAGTAGTCATGCATATGACGGAGCCGGACAAGGAGCTGAACGCGATGATGAGGCGATATTTCGACATCGACGCGTTAGGGGTGAAACTAATAGACAAAGCGAGCCCCCTAGACGAACGAGCAACAAAGCTGTTTAACGAAACGGTAAGACGCATCGACGGACCCCGGTACGAAGTAGGACAGCTGTGGAGGACCGACGAACCGAACCTGCCTCCCAGCTACAACATGGCGTACAAAAGGTTACGCAACTTAGAGCAGCGGATGGACCGGGATCCCGACTTCGCGCACGAGTATACAGCACAGGTAAATAACCTTATCGAAAAAGGTTATGCAGAGCCGCACTTAGGTGACCTAACAAGCCCTAAGGCATGGTTTTTACCGCACTTTGCGGTAAGAAACCCGAACAAGCCCGATCGCGTCCGTCTAGTCTTTGACGCACACGCGACATCGCTGCGAACCAGCTTGAACGACGAGCTGCTAGAAGGACCCGACTTACTACAGTCGTTGATGGGAATACTGCTGCGCTTCAGAGAGGGTACGTACGCCGCTACGGCGGACATACAGGAGATGTTCCTGAGAATAAAGCTGAGACCCGAGGACCAAGTATCGCAGTTATTCCTGTGGCGGGGAACGGACCGCCAACAGCCGCCGAAGGTATATAAAACAACGAGCGTGTTGTTCGGAACGAAATCTTCGCCGTTCCTAGCCCATAGCGTCCGCAACCGAAACGCGGAGGACAATGCGGACGCTTATCCGGCAGCCGTGTATGATATCACAAAAAATACATACATGGATGACCTCGTGACCTCTTACGACGATGAAGACGCGGCGGCCGAGACCGCGGTGCAAATCATCGCGTCACACGCCCACGCCGGCTTCAACTTGCGCGGCTGGACGTCGAACTCTAAAAAGATATTAGAGCGGATACCTGTAGCGCAGAGATCCGACGAACCAAAGAACCTGGGATCTAAAGAGCAGAAAGTATTAGGTATGTTTTGGAACGCCGAAACCGACGAATTAGGTTTCAACACGGCAATGGTACGAGTCCCGGCCGACGTGCGGAACCTGAACCGAGGGCCAACAAAAAGGGAGGCCTTGAGCGCGGTAATGTCCGTCTTCGATCCATTGGGGCAAATCGCGCAATACACCGTTACCACAAAAATACAAATGCAGCGAATTTGTATTTTAAAACTAGGTTGGGACGAGCCATTGCCGGACGACGAGAAGGAGCTATTTTTACAGTGGCTCAGTAACATAGAATATGTTACGGCGCTGCGGCTACCACGGCGATGCTTGTACACGGGGGGAGGTAAGAGACACCAATTACATATATTTGTAGATGCCTCCGAGCAAGCATACGCGGCCGCAGTCTACTGGAGAACCGAGGGAGGACCTCACGAGCCGGTACGTGTGCAGTTGATTACGGCGAGGGCAAAGGTCACGCCCATTCGCCCGATATCGATCCCGAGAGCCGAACTACAAGCAGCGCTTATAGGTGCGCGACTGGCGCAAACGCTGCGCGAGGCGCATCGAGTGGCTGCCGAGCAGATTGTGCTGTGGACAGACAGTCGAACAGTACTGCAATGGGTGCGAGATAATGCACGCCGGTACAGTACATTCGTATCACACCGACTTGGCGAGATCGCCGAGTTAACAGAGATCGAGCAATGGAGGTGGGTCCCGACCCGCCTCAACCCGTCCGACGACGCGACCCGCGCAGACCCGCAGCGTATCGTAAGAAATACCGACCGCTGGTACACAGGCCCGGATTTCTTGCGACTGCCGGAGGCGCAATGGCCGCAAGAGCAGCGAGATACAACGGAGATACCACACGAAATAATCGAGGTATGTAACGTGGCACAGGTCGTCGACCCGCCACTACCGAAAATAGAGCGATTTTCGAACTTTGACCGACTGATCGGAGCTACAGCGCGAACTCTGCAGTTCATCGAACGATTAAAAAGAAAGGTGAGAGTCCCGTTAGAGGTACGACACCTCAAATCAGCGGAGCACCTGTGGATGCAATGGGCGCAGAGGAGAGACTTCGCTGACGAACTACGGGCTCTCTCACGAGGGGAGCCGCTAGCCCGCAGTAGCAGGCTATACGAACTCGATCCGCAACTGCACGACGACGGATTGATGCGCATGCGGACGCGTATAAACGCAGCGCCGCCATCCGTCAATAAGCAGCCCGTCATACTAGACGGCCGCAACCCGTACGTGAAACTACTGATCTTGCGCGCTCATAAGCGAGCGCACCATGCATTTAACGAGACTGTTGTTAATGATCTCAGGCAGCAGTTTTGGATCTTGCACTTGCGACCATCGGTGCGGAGCGTGGCCCGGACATGCATGCATTGCGTGTTGCGGCGCGCGCGCCCGCGCGACCCGCCGCTGGGCGACTTGCCCGCGGCCCGTCTACAGCCGTTCACCCGCGCATTCCACTACTGCGCGGTGGACCTATTCGGCCCGCTAGCCGTCACTATCGGCAGGCGGACCGAGAAGCGATGGGTGGCACTGTTTACGTGCCTCACTACCCGCGCCGTGCACCTCGAGGTGGTGCACACGCTGTCAACCGACAGCGCCGTGATGGCGCTGCGCCGGCTGGGAGCCAGGCGCGGATGGCCCGCTGTCATGTACTCGGACAACGGGACGAACCTGAGAGGCTGCGACTCCGAGCTGCGAGCCGCCTACATCGAATGGCTGCCCGCCCTGCAGGAGCACGGGCAGCTACACCGCATGGACTGGAGGTTCATCGCGCCGGGCGCGCCGCGCCAAGGCGGCGCCTGGGAGCGGATGGTGCGGACCGTCAAAACCGCGCTGTCCGCCACACTGAACACAAGATCGCCCAAGGAGGAGATTTTCAAGACGCTGCTCGCCGAGGTCGAGCACTGCGTGAACTCTCGACCTCTCACCCACGTGAGCGTTGAACCCGATGACCCCGAGGCGCTCACACCGAACCACTTCATACTGGGAGGACCGTCGGGGGTCCCTATCACTGGCCCCTGCGAAGAAGATGACAGAAAAGCTTGGCGCGCCAGCCAAGCACTCGCCGACTCTTTCTGGCGAAGATGGCTACGCGAGTACATCCCATTACTCGCACCCCGGGGATCCTCAAACCCCCGGGAGACCGCCATAGCGGTCGGCGACTATGTTTTGATCGCCGACCCGAACCTGCCAAGAAACACATGGCCAAGAGGCATCGTCGAAGCAGTCTATCCGGGACCCGATGGCATCACACGCAACGTGGACGTCCGAACGAGAGGAGGCGTGTTCCGGAGGCCGACGACGAAGCTGGCTGTTCTGCCCGTCAACAGGAGGTCGCCGCCATGCAGCGACCGAGGGGAGGATGTTGGGAACGCCAGCAACCACGCCGACAGCGAGACTATGTAACGCCGTGACGACGATTATGTATTAGGTTAAGTTAGAATAAGACTGATTAATATATGTAACATGATCTCGTAATTATAAGTTAGACACATAAAAGCTGTCATAAGGTCCTTATATACAATAAGAAAGGTACATAAAAGATACCAACATCCTTATAATAATCAACGATCCTTATATACTTAATATACAAGCACATAAAAGATGCTATAGAACCCCAAGGTAAAATGATCCGATCCCACTGGTAACTTAGTTGTGCCTACGACCCATAAGGTACTGGTTGAATAAGGCGTCACGAAACCCTTATTAAATCACAGGTAAATGGGTCGAGGACGCAGCACCCCGCCGTGAAGCACCCGAGGCGGCAAAAGAGCTTATGTAACTCGACCACGTGAACCGTTATGAAGCATAACGTAAAACGTAAATGTTTTATAAATCGGTTACATAAGGCCATCTACCGCCTCAAATACATAAGTGGGCGACGAACCCGCAGTATATAACGATAGACCCGAACCCCCTGTAGTGAAAACACATAATCCGAACCCCTACCGTAAGCAAATGTAAATAAGAATCCGCAGGAACGATCTTGCAAGATTCTTATTTACAAAAGTTACTCACTATCCGTGAGATACAACCGAACCCTGTTACCTGAACCCTAAGGTTCAGATAGGACTTAAGAGCCCTTAGCGAGCCCCGTCGAACGGGATATGTATAATATGAATCGGACGATAAAGAGCCGAGATATGCTAATTAATGTATAATTTTGATAGACCAAAAAACGGCCGTTATTGAACAGAGCCCAAAAATGTAGAGCCAATCAGAGCGAGGAGCAGGTTTTGGAACATTTAAAATTAAAACTGAACACACTTGACCGAAAGGGGCGTTCCCGAGAGGAAAGGAACGCTCGCTCGCCTCTGATTGGTTCCAATAGGATTATTCCGCTTACAGGAGTTATGTCTGGCGAACCGAACCACAAATGTTATATAATAAGTGAACGAAAAATAAATGTATGCACTACCGAAGAACCAGTTTTATTACTTACAACAAGATCCTGCCTACCTCCAGCTATCAAGAGCTCCAGCCTGCACGTCGGTCCAAGCGATTCGTTGAGGTCCTGTCCGTCAGTCGAGCTCCGAATCCTTGGACGCGTCCATCGTTACGTCGTACTACGATTCACGTCGCGTCTACGTCGAGTTTACGTTACGTCACATCGAGTCACGTCGAGTCTACGGCAGATCTACGTTGCGGTCTACGTCGCGGCCCGTGCATCCCGCGTCCGTACCCCGCGTCCGAACTACGTCGCGGCCCGTTTACGTCGCGTTACGTGTCCATACGTTTGGACTACGTCGCGGCCCGTTTTCGTCGCGAACGAACCGAGCCGATCCGAACCGAACCTGAGCCTACAAGCTGAACCGAACCGAACCGAACCCGAACCGAACAAGCTGTTACAGGAAGACCCGATCGAACATCATACAGTCCACTGCGAGCTGAGCCGAAGAAGCCGCCCTGTTGAGACCTGTACTCAACATCACTTATGTCGTTTCGTTCCGTGGAAGCATACGGAACGAAATGATAACCATTCGTCTTCGGCGCATGCAATTGCATTAGATTTATGTGCGCATCGAGTTGCCGCTTTAATAAATACAAGGTAAAGGCATTAGGCAAATGCAATCGTATAAAAAACCGTTCAAGTGCGAGCCGGACACGCGCACCGAGGGTTCCGTGCAAATGAAAGCACTGTATATTGCTCGGACGAAAAGTTAAACTAAGTAGTTTGCGGTCAAACTTGACTTTGCTATTGGAAAACTGGTACCTACTCGTAGGTCGTGGTTAGTTTACCAACTTGTGCTACATGATGTTGCTTCTTGTCAAATATCATTTATTTATTTATTTAATCTTTATTGCACAAAAGAAAACTTATCGTACAAAAGGCGGACTTAATGCCATGGGGCATTCTCTCCCAGTCAACCTTAGGGCAAATAAAAATTGTAAGCGGTGCAACTAACTTACACATAAGTAACAAAATATAATTATAATATTTATTCATAATATATATAATATATTTTACTGGCAACGACCAGTTTTTGGTAGCTGACTGACGTTGAAAGTCAGTAATATAAACTGATGGTAATAAGGAGGAAACAGCACTAAATATTTCGCAAATTTCAAGTGATTTTCGCACAATAAAGCCAAAACTATCCACAGTGATGAAAGTCAAGTTTTTTTGATACGATTCAGTATTTATTTCAAAAGAAGAACGAAGGATTGAGCAGCAATCCGGTAAACAATTTGAATTTGGTTGATGACATATAATTTTATAATGCATATATATTTTTGTAATACTAACAATATATGAATTAATTTTTCCGAAATAAATGTTTTTTATATTTTTTTAAATACACTATGACGTATGCACATTATTGTCATATGAAAGCTGTCTGTGCTCTGTGCCATATCCTAGGGCAAGACATGTTAAGTATTAACAGACGATCGAACGGCCGGCGGACCGAGAGGGACGCTGCTATCTATTAGAATGAGATAGTAATATACATCTCTCATCCTAACATATAGCAGCGTCCCTCTCGGTCCGCCGGACCGTTCGGATATAAATCTGTAAATGAAGAGTACGTTGAAAATAGATAAGATATTCCACTGTTTATGGATGATCATGAAATAGTGCGTTAAAATTCATGGTTGTCATAGAATTATCGTTTTGTAAAATTATGAGGATTCTGAAAACTATTTTAAAAATTAAAAAAAAGTATAGAATTTGCGTACCTTTACAGTCACATACCTACCTAATTCAAAAAAAATTTTTTTTCTTTGTTGGAACAAATTTACTCATATAACCACATCTATATATTGTAGTCAATAGGTGGGCTATAGCATTTTCCATTAGTCGTCATTCCTATTATCATCGAAATCATGTTGATTGCTTATAAGAATTGGCCAATCAATATTGAGTTACGGGCCTAGTAAAACGCTCGAAATAATCAGTCTTCTACAGTTTTTTTTAATTTGAGATGTTATTTTTGTATATCGTCGGGGATAGTGCAATACCGCGTAAATAACAGTTGTTGAAAATATCTCATTTCAAAAAAATGCTTGTTTGAATATTGATTCGTATCTACACTTGTTACTTACGCGGTATTGCACTATCCCCGACGATATATTCCGCTCTTTGAGTGTGTTCAATAACATGGCATAATATATGACTTCAGTATCCTTCTCCATAATTCGTAGCTCGCGGCGATGGCGAGTCGCCTCCTCCACGCTTCGCAGCTCCGCGGTATCGGCGCACAGATTATGATATTAAATTGTTTCACGGGGAGGGGGCAAGACGCGCAGGGCCGCACTCAGTAACAGGATAAAAGGTTAATATACTTATAATTTATTTATACTGTTATCAGATGGTGAAAATTTAATGTTTGTAATTTTTAATTGAAGATATAAAAAAAAGAAAAGTAGGCTACGGGGAGGTAACTATAAATTTAAAGATATTTTATTTGTATGGTGTGGTATGTTGTTTGTATCAAATTGCTATAGGATTATTTTTACTCAACTATGAAGACAAAAAAAAATCCACATATTTTCCGCGCTAAAGAAGTTCGTCGTGGGCACCTTCTAGAGGTAGTTTATACTACTTTATAATAATAATGATAGACGCTACTCGATAACAATTAATTAATAATTAGTGGGAAATATTTTCAGTACATTACAGTTAAAAGAATTTTGAATTTCTAGGAATTAGAATAAACTGCGATCGTTAAAAATAACCCTAGAACGTGAATTGTAATTGTGACTCGACAATAGAAACATTTTCTGGCGCATTTTCAGAAGGCTGTTAAGAATAGGTTTTATTTATTGACCTATCGGTAATTGTGTCCAGAAAGGTTTTTATTTAATTACCTCGACGTTGGAAAGCAACCTTCCGACACCATGGACGTGTCTTCACGTCCGAAATTCCGCTGTGTTGTAATAATGTGTGAAAAACGTGTAAGTTTAAATCAACGTGTAAGTTTAAACCTACCTAACTATCATTTACAACTTCTTAAATTGTTTTTAACGAGAGAAGATGTTTTAAGTTTTACTAGTAAGTAGGTATCTCTAATTTGGCCATCGTAACTACTTAATTGTTAGCACAAGTAAAAAAAAGAGAGAAATATTAAAAACATTAACAACAATACAGTTTACCAAGTTTGATTTGTTTAGCATATTAGTTATGCATCAATATCATCACGATTTCTATTAGCAATCGCTTCCAAGCTCCAAATGCCTCCCTGCCTCAATCAAAGGCTTTTGGGACCGCAAATCACTGCGGGACCACACCCCCCTAAATCTGGCCACGCCTCGTCCCGCGCACGCGCGCCACCAGCCAATCAGGCCGCTCCAAGCTCCCCCCATGGCGGGGCGAAATCATGCACCCTCAATTGACCGCTCTATGCGATGTCATTTTTTTCCCGCCAAACCGATCGTTTGACGTCTAGCCCCGCCCCGGTTCCAATTTTAAAATGCGCTTTTAATCATAAACCGCAATCGCGTCGCGCCAGCCAGTTCGCTCGGTCGTCCAAATTGACCGTTAATGGACCCTAGTCAATTAGGCGGTTAATTAAAAAAAAATGTGATCAGTGTTCCTAATTTGAAATGAGAACTAGTTAGTGTTGTAGCTGTTTAACCGAAATGATGGAGCGTCCGTCGCCTTCGATTTATCCGGCGAATTTAACGGATTTACTAGCAGTTTCTTACCAAGGAGACCGCTTAATATCCGACGGCTTTAGTGAGACCGCTGATCGGTCCTCCTCGCCTGTGTCAACAATTGAGGAGGACAGCCAGTCGGCGTTTGGAGTGGATTTGACCGGAAAGACAAATTTAGCGGGAAAATCGTTCACAATCGCCGCCATCTTGGGGCTGAGTAACGCGGAGGAGGACGCCATGAACCTCAGCGTGGAGAGGCTACAGAGTCAGAGACAGCTGAACTATTTGTACGCGGGACACGAGATCCAGAGGCTGAATGAAGGGTTCTGTAGGAGCATGGGGCCGCCGGGGCTGAGGCAAGGTAGGCTACCTTCGTGATCTGCTAAACACAGTTGGTCTAATAATAACTGTGTAATTATGATACTTATAACGGGTCACTCGTAAAATTAATTAAAACCCTTTATTACATAATACATCTCTGACCCATTGATAAATATGTCAACACTAAGGCTGCCTGCTCATAGAAGCGGACTCAAGTTTTTTATAAGACTCAAGTTCAGTCGTGCGTTGAGTAGGTAGGTACTGCTCGCATCTTTGAGATGGTTCCGCCCAATATCTCCTCGATGCGACGTTGGAAGGGACATTGGGTCGCTGAGCGTTTTATATCCCCTATACTTAGGCAAGTGCTCTGAAGAGCTATATAGCATGGTTGCATAAGGGTTCTTTCCACCTGTATAGAACTTAGTCATGGTGGTATATTTCACTCAAGTATAATATACGAGCTATTTATACCCAGTTGTGCTACTTGGGATTTTCTCTTATCCCACCCTCCCCATTCCGTCATAGAACCACACGTATCGGTTTGCGATGTCATCGCCTCACTGTGGAGAATATTCCCACACGTACCAAGAAGTTTGGCAATTCCTTCATCTGCCGAACTATTAAAATATGGAACTCCTTGCCGGCTCATGTGTTTCCTCCTTCTTATAACTTAGGACCCTTCAAACGAAGCGTGAAGAAGCATCTCTCGGGCCAGTATGGCAGTGTCAACTGACATAGCACTGTTGGTTCGTGTCAGTTGTCATTGCGACTTGGGCTCCCTTTTTTGTTTACTATCAGGCGAAGTGGAGCCACTATGTTGTGCCGTTAAAAGAAGCGAAAGAGCGGAGACAAAGATTTAAATGCACTTCTATAGGGCTTCACAAAGACGCAGCCTTCAGGGTTGGTTCTCTCCGCTCCGCTTCCGTGGTCAGGCAGCTTAACATACATATAAACTAAAAACTAAACTAACTAAAATATACGCTAAAACGGTAAACAATATAAAAAAAAACTTGAAAAATGGTCCCCTTTGGCCGAAGACGCCGACAGCGTGTCCTCGCTGAATAGCAACGCTAATACTTATGTTGAGCGAGGCTGCCTGCTCTTCGGTCACCCGTGGTGTCCAGTCTTTTTACATATTATTTGATTTATTTATTTATTTAATAACAATATACATTGTGTTTGAAACTATACTTATACCTAACTTAATCTACACATTAAAATACACACTTATATCATAAATTAATAAAATAAAAAAAAAACAAATAATATTAAAATTACAGAAGATGTCAAAAAGCAAAAGCAAAAGCAGATGTCAGAACATAATTAACAAGTTTAGAAGTTAAAAAAAAAACAGTAATAAACCAAGGTCCACTTGTACCTACATTAAGGAGTCTTATGCCTTTTAAAAAATATTTTTTCATATTATGACAAATATATTGATAATTACAAGCAAATTTTAGAAGTGAATTATACTTTTCCCCGAGTTCTAGGTAGTAACGTCGCTATTTCATGCTTTAATTGCGTGCAGTCGAAAATAAGTTTAAAAAACCAGTTATCGTGTGAATTCTGTCAAATTCGAGTAGGTTTTGAAACAAAAACGAGCATTGAAAAATTCAAACTGTAGGTTTCAAATATATTGGGTGGCCCATTTAGATCGGTCTGTATGGGAAAGTCTGAAACTATAAGACAGACGAAGATCTGTTCTTAGGAACCTCTAAATGGGCCTCCCAGTATACCAATAAATCGCAATGGCCCTGTTCTAAGTAGAAACATTGATAATATTAGACCATTGATAATATGTTGAGAAACAATCAGCATTTTTGAACAGATAAGGAGCCTTAAATAGTTACGTTGACAGCAAAAATCATAACTAGGCATAGATGTCCAGGGGATAGATGCCAATTTAATATTTTAGCCGCCTAGTTATTGTGTTTGTAGTTTAGGTATTAAGGTTAACTTTTTATTTTTGTAGATGCTCGATTGCCGGTTAAATACACACCAAAGTTATATAACAGCTATGTACGAGACCGAACTATAACATAAATGACACAAATTATCGTCATTTTTTATTTTATTTCATAAGCGTAGTTTTTTTTAATTATTAATTACGTGTATTTTTTATTTATGATGAGGATTCTGAAAACAATTTGATATTTGCTTTTGGATTAAAAAATAGTAATAATAATTTGGGTATCTTTCTCATATTTCAAGTTATACTACTCTTGTTTTTTTTTTGACATGATGCGATGACATATTTCATATAACGACAGAATCTTGAAGAATTTTACATCCCTATTTATAATGAAACATCTAATGTTTCATTATTTTTAATGTGGATACGCCACAATTTTTTTGAACCATATTCTTGTTCCATCTTCCGCTAGGTTACGCATTTTAATTGTTCTTTGTGCTTTAATTTATATTATATCTATGTATATATGGGCTAATAAAATGTATGTATCGATATATGGTTTATCCCTAGTGTTAAATAGCTCGTAGAGCCGACGGCCGCCGAGGCTGACGTTATTAGGTGAAGAGGAAAGCTCAAGAAAGCTAAAAGGAAAAAATATTTTTTTGGAAAGTAACGAAACAATAATTTAACCTAATTAAGAAATAAAGAACCGCGGCGACATAGGGCCTCAATACAGTTATTTTTTATTGCTCACCAACAAAAAGAAGTTTATTTGTTTTTTAAATGTAAAAAGTTTATTTACAAGAAAATGTGAACTTAATTCAAAAAAATTATTACACCTGAAACCTTAATTTATCAATGATAAACAATAGGCGGTCAAAGAGCCATCTTTTTAAGACAACCTTATGGTAGAATAAAAAAAATTAAGAAACAAGTGGAGAAAAAAAATCAGTGACAGCCACGTAGTAGCGGCTCCGTAGCGAACTACGTTGCGGTTCGTAGCGAGAGAGCGCTGCTACGGGCTACGGCGTAGCACACGTAGCGTAGCTACGCTAGGCCTACAACAAAACTCGAGTCCACTTTTGTTATTTTAGTAGGTATAGTTGCCGGCAAACTTCTTGAATATAAATGGCGGATTTGCGCATGGACGTTTGTATGTGAATCGGCTACTGTGCAGTCAAGGTAATGATCAAGAAGTTAGCCGGCAACTGTATCGTCTTGGTCTGGAGAATGAAAATGTTATCTTCCGAGTCGTACGTGCTCAGATTAATAATCTAGAAGGTGATAATTTCTTCGGTTTTCGCGACTGTCGCGCATTTAAATAAAACAATTCAAACGATTATATCGCGTATATTGGTTATTGGAGCCCCCCTGACGTTTCGGTAATTTTCCAGTTACTGTTGTCAAAGATTGACTGAGAAAAACACAATTTTTCGCTCTCAAAGTTACATTTGTGCAAATTAAGTACCGATAGTATTAATATTAATTAAAATCTTAATAAAAATTAAGGTACTTAATTATAGCCCTTCAAGGGATTTTACAAACCACGCCATATTGCGGATTTTCAGTGGCACTCAATTATTTTACTGGCACCGACAAATTTTTGGTAACCGACGTTGAAAGTCATGTCAAGTGATGTCAGTGATGTAAACAAAGAGAAAACAGGACTAAATATTCCGCAAATTTCAAATATTTTTTGCATAATAAAGCCAAAACTATCCACAGCGATGAAAGTCAAGTTTTTTCAATAGGATTCAGTGTTTATTTCGCAAGAGGAACGAAGGATTGAGCAGCATTCCGGTAAACAATGCTTTGGATTTTGATAATGACAAATCCTTGACCGACGTTTCATAATGCAAATAAGACGTATGCACATTATTGCCATATGAAAGCTGTTTGTAGCGCCACTGTCCCTGGACCGGACCGACGGCTATACATGCCAGACGGGCCTAATGTGTAAAGACAGTTACACATGTGCCAGATTAATTAGTTATAGATTTAAAGCCTGACCAGAAATATATGAGGATGCGCCATATTGCGGAATTTCACTGGAACTAATTTCTTATACTGGCAATGATTTTATGATGGTCTGTCAACAATGTGAATGTCATTCGTGGTGCTTTCTTTTAAAGACAAATATTTAAGATTATCCAAAGAAAATGTCGAAAATCGTTGACAGACGTGAAAGTAATATTATAAATAAAGTGTACACGTGTTTATTACACGAAAAACAGTCAGAAAAAGAGTGCGTTCCATAAAATTATATTACGAGGTTACCATAGGAACTGACAGGTATTTAAACTAATGTCATTATATAGTGAGTTGCAATTGGTTGCATAATTGTTGCCATATAAATCTTATTATAAATTGCGCCCTCTTGACAATCCTCATATATTTCTGGTCAGGCTTTATTTAACATCACAGAGGCTCAAATAATTAATATACGCCATATAATCCACTTGTACTTGTTTTGTTTTTTTGTTTGTTGTTTGTACTTTTTTTGTATTGTGCGATAAAGTTTAAATAACTAAATAAGTCCATTTAAATTGTTTTATTTAAACTATGAATGAATGAATGAAAATCATTTATTTGCGAGAATTCAAGTGTGTACAATTAGGTGACATTTTATCGAATCATGAAACATGTGAATTCTGCCTCATATTATAGGCGTGCAACATTTAATATCTTAACTAATAATAAACTATCATTTACTTAAATTAAACAAACTAGAAGGTGCCCTTGAACTTTGTCCGCGTGGATATTAAAGTCATAATTCCTTTTTTCTGCTTCTCCGTAGTCGGGCAAAACGTTTTCTATAACCCGCCTAGCATGAGCCACAAAACTGAATATGTAATAATTTATTGTGTTGAATTATCTGTCCTAGAAACAAATTTTGTAAAATATATTTTGTAAAAATGTAAAATATAGTAAATTTAACTCTCTACAACATTGTCTAAGCTTTTTTCTAACTAAAATACTTCTAAACGAAGATATAAGCCAGAAGTTTAATACATGTCTGGAAATTACGATTTTTTACATTCTTTTAAATGTCCATATCACCGTAACTATCTGTCCATGAAATAAAATTTGAAATGTAAATTATAGTAAATTGTCTACAACATTGTCTAAGCTCTTTTCTAGCTAAAATGCTCCTAAACGAAGGTATAACCAAACATCTGCAGAAATTGCCTCACTAACCATCTTAGACAACATTACTAAAATTCAAAAATACCGGAGCGTTTGTAAGGTCACTCCTAGTACTTTAGTATTTACTAGCGACCCGCCCCGGCTTCGCATGGGTGCAATGCTGATAAATTATGCATATAAACCTTCCTCTTGAATCACTGTTAACGCAAATTGAAGTCATATTCATAAATTGTCATCGAATATTGCAACGAGTAACGCCATCTAGTGACGTCACCGTCATGTGTATTCAATGTTATCATATTCATTCATAGTTTGTTCAGTTGACGCTTGCCGCGACCCCCGCGGCAGCGCTGTGTAACTAACGCAGGAATTTGGAATGCGTTCGATAGGAAATTAAATATGCGAGTAGTGTATATTTATTATAAGTTATGTTTTAGCCCGACTGCGGAGTCCACAGCGGGCGTATATGTAGATGCTTCATTCAATTGTAATCATTCAGTGACCTGTCAGGTCCCTTTTTCTTGTTCTTGCCTGTCGATCAGCCGTCTGGGACAGACGTGCGTGTTAATTTTCATATTAGGGCCGCAGGGTGCGCGCCATCTTGCTATCACGGCGTCGTCTAGGGCAGACGCACCATTGTCATTGTAATTCATATTAAAGGACCGCGTGGAACGCCGGCCATTTTGTGTCATTATAAGTAATCAGTTCGGAGAACGTTGTATCTCATAATCACTAGTTAAAGTGTACATAGTCGAAGTGAATAAACGCGAGTGTAAATAAATACGTGGTGTATTAATTGACGCGAGACCCGGGAGTGGAATTCCTTCTTCTACTATCATACAGCGAGTGGAACTCGCATTGTCCAGAGCCGCAGGGTAGCGGATCTGGTGGTGGCCCCAGGATTACGGACAGGGCAGCCTGCGGGCGCAGAGGCCCAGCAATACCAGCGGACGCGGCGCAAGGGCAGCTGCAACGCGAGCGGGAAGCGCCGTTTGTATTGCATCACTCTTCACCGGCACGCGGGAAGCGTAGCCATTTCACATCCATCATCTCTTATATTATTTCACACTGTTAGTGGCCATTCGGGGAGTTTGGCCCTACATATAACAAACATTTAGAGTGAGCCCAAGACGGGGATCCCAAAATAACAAACATTTTGTTGGCCGCATGAGCGGGAACGAATCAGCACGAATAAACCCAGGACGGGCCAAGAATTAGAGAAGAAATTCATCAGCATTATCGGACGGGGCGTCGCGATCAGTGTTTGCAAATTAGTGTAAAATCAGTGAAAAGTCAATTTGTGTCAAGTGTTAAATTTAAGGTTAGGTCATCGGCCATTTTTGCGGTTCAACACGGAAGCGTGGAGCGGCCATATTGTACGGAAATAGACTGTGTGTGGCAACACTCATTTAAAGACAATTAAGTTACTTCATAGTTCAGTACCAACATAACGTCATAAAACCGTAAGTAGATTTAATGTCAAATGTCAGTGTCAGGGTGACACATCATATTAACTAGGTCATTGGAGAATAACCGTTGGAGGTTATTTATTACTGTTGGTGTTAATTGTTTTCTTTATTTCAAAGATAAAGTCAATTTTACTGGGTCAATACTATTTAAGGGCATTGTTTATACATTATTATTTCAACAATTCAGTTAATAACATTCAATTAGTTATACATTTTAGTTCCGGGAAGGAATCTAGTTCAGTGCGTGTATTCATTAAGTGTCATTCATTATACGTTTCAAAAACAAATATTTGGTAAATATTAGGTCATTATATTGTATTAAGGGTTCATACCACATATAGTTCACATTTATTAGGAGATTCATATATTCATTCAAAATGTCAGTAAAGTCAGCGCGTGTTCAATTTAATTCGAAGTATGTATGTATGTATGTATGTAAACGCTTTATTGTACACAACAACTGGTTATAAATACATTGATAACAAATGAAATATGTACAAAGGCGAACTTATCCCTATTAGGGATCTCTTCCAGTTAACCTTTGAGCAATTGAAGGAATGGGTATTCGAAGAAAATAGGCAAACTACACTGCGTACAACCAAGATATCTATATTATACTTAATAAAACTATAATAAGTACATAAACTAAGTAAGTAATAATACACATATATTTTTACTATTTATAAGATATATATTATATATACATATAATACATATAAATGCGTAAATAAATATAGTATTCAATGAATTCACACGTTATCGGACAGCCACAATTTCTTCAAGTTAATCTTAAGTGATGCAACAGATGGAGACTTCTTAAGGGACAAAGGCAACTCATTCCACAACTTCACTGCGCTTACCGTAAAAGACTTGCTATAGGTACGCGTCTTATTAGACGGTACAGCCAGAGTGAGATTGGCGCTAGACCGCAAGCGGTGACCACTGCCATCAGCCATATACGAAAATCTTTCACTAAGGTAAGGAGGAGAAGTAGGTTTAAACAGGACATTAAAGAGCAAAGAAAGGATATGCACGTCTCTACGCCGACGAATCGGTAGCCAACCCAGCTGCGCTCGAAAGGAAGAGACGTGGTCATATTTTCGCAATCCAAATATATACCTGATACACACATTTTGTAGGCGTTCAAGCTTGTCAAGTAGTTCCACCTTAAGATCCAGTAGAGCAATATCACCATAGTCTAGTAGAGGGAGCAAGAGAGATCTGGCAAGAGTGATCTTGGTGGAAATTGGCAGAAAGTTCTGCAGGCGCCTTAAAGAGTGGAGAGATGCAAAGAGCTTCTGGCTAACTTGCGCTATGTGCGGTGCCCACGAAAGCGTCTGGTCCATGGTGATACCCAAATTTCTAACTGTAGAGGAAAGGGGGATAGGAATCCCACCAAAAAGAATATCAGGTACCACCATTTCAGATACTTTATTTACAAAGTGAGGACTACCAATAACAATTGCTTGCGACTTTTTTGCGTTTATGTTTAACCCGAAGTTATTTGCCCAGCTGTAAATAGACTCCAAATCCGCATTGATCATATTAATAAGCGACGGCATATCCTCGATACAAGCCGCTGCATAGATCTGCAGGTCATCTGCATAAAGATGGAACGAGGATCTTAAACACTCGGTGATCCCACCAATAAATATTGAGAAGAGAAGTGGAGAGAGGACGCCCCCCTGAGGGACACCAGCGGAAATTTCACGCCATTCCGACATTTTGTCGTCGACCCTAACCCGCTGGCGTCGACCAAAGAGGTAGTCGTGAAACCAAGATAGGGATGAGTGAGACACATTAAGTGTACGAAGGATACCGAGGAGGATGTCAAAATCTACGGTATTGAAAGCACTACTAAAATCGAGAAGGACAAGTACGGTGAGTTTTTTGTGTTCTATATTAAGACGGATGTCATCAGTGACCTTAACCAGAGCAGTAACTGTGCTATGCCCGGGGCGGAATCCGGATTGAAATGGGTTAAACAATGAATACCTATTAAGATGTGAAAGGAGTCGGCGATTTACAAAATGTTCAATAATTTTAGACAAAACTGGGAGTATGGAAATGGGGCGATATTGTGAAAAATCAGTAGGATTAGGTTTTTTGGGAAGGGGAATTACATGGGCAAGTTTCCAACATGAAGGAAATGTGCCCGAGGAAAATGAGAAATTTAATATACTAGAAAGGATCGGAGCAATGGATTCCGCGACGAGCATAAGCATGTCTATACTAAGGCTATCTTCACCAATGGCCTTCGTCTTAATAGATTTTAGATAGGCAAGTGTCTCTTGCGGAGAAATGCTACCAAGCTCAAACGGAGGTGAATCGGGGTGTGGCGTATTTGCAAGAAGAGATAATGTAGATTGTTTAATAGAAGGGTGGAGAGTAACCGGAGAAGAACAAAAGTGAATATTGATGGCGTCAAGATCAAGAACGCAAGAGGAACTATCGAAGTATCGAATGTTGTTTGATTTTGTTGCTTCTGTTACCGGTAGTTCGGGAACAGTGGCAGCTACCGTGGCTGGGAGACACTTCATGACCTTCTACCCACAGTTCATAGCGGCTTATGAGGTACTCATTGGAGCCGGCGCAGGGGATATCCCAGAGGAGGAATTGGAAACCATCCATGCGCGGTTCAGTGAGGTCAACCGGCTACTGCTGTCGCTGGACCAGGCGACTGAAGTCGAAGCGAGCGCGACTCCAGGTCGTAATGCCCATCACAGCCAGGTGAGTCAAACAAGGCTACCATTAATAGAATTACCTAAGTTCTCGGGGAATCTGGAGGAATGGTTGCCCTTCTATGATCTCTTTGTGTCATTAGTTCATAGTCGGGACATATCGGACTCCGAGAAGCATTATTATCTAAGGACATCACTATCCGGGGAGGCGTTGTCAATTGTGCGTCAACTGCCAATGGACGATGCGAACTACTCCGTGGCGATGGGGTTGCTGACGGAACGGTATCAGAATAGCAGGAGGCTATTGGATTCATACATAGGGCGTGTCATGAATCTGCCGTCAGTACCACCCAGTTTGGTGACGCTCAGGTCGAGCTTTTATGACCCACTGCGTGAGTCAATATCTGCGCTGCAAAAGCTAGGACAGCCGGTAAAGGAATGGTCGTATCTGCTTTTGTATGTCGTGTTGCAGAAGTTGCCGGTCAGGATCAGGGAGATGTTTGAGGAGCGCTTCGGGAGGGACCCGAAGGTGCTGCCAACCATCGACCAACTGCTGGAACTGCTGGACGACCAGTGCAGGGTGCACCAAGCTGTCTCAGCGGGTCAAGGGCAGGCTCAGGCGCAGCGGCACGCATCACCGCCACAGGCGAGACCAGGACCATCACGTGTGGCACGGGTGCTGACTGGACGCACATCACCAGATCAGGTGACATCAATTTCATCTAATTGCTCATTCTGCAACACTCAGTCGCACACTTTATATAAGTGTGACGGCTTTTTGTTGTTGAATCCAGTGGAGCGCAAGCGTTGGGCGAAGAAGTCCGGGCACTGCTTCAAGTGCTTGAGGAAGCACTTCGCCAGGGATTGCAGTGGTCAGAGCTGGTGTGCACACTGTGGGACGACAGAGCACAACTCGCTACTCTGCACTGCGGGAAGTGAGCTCAAGGCAGGGAGTTCACAGCGGACGGTACGACCGGGCCCTTCAGGTCAGCCTAGGTCACGTACCCCACCTCATCAGCCTTCACAAGTATCATCTAGGCAGCAGGGCTCAGCTGTAGCGCATCAGCAGCCATCAGACCAGTACGCTTCAGTGCGGACCGCGGCGGGTTCACCAGGCGGAGACCAGGGCGGTCGCCTGGCCGAACACGCGGCCGAGTGCGAGGCCGAGCGTGCGGCGTCTCCAGAGGTACCTCGAGTACGGCCGGAACAGTTGATTGCGGTGAGCCATCAACCCCGACCACGAGTGGGTGCTCGTGCTCGACAGGCACAGGATACCTTTGAGACGTTGCGGTTCGGCAGGACTGACGAACAGCGTCCGTTCTGAAATAAGGCTACTGTTGGCGCGAGTAAGGGTCATCTACCAGTCACCATATGTCCCACCGCACTACTCAGGGTCAGAGCAGCGGATGGCAGGTATGTCACGGTCAGATCTTTGGTAGATACTGGTAGTAGTATTACGGTAATCAAGAAATCATTAGTAGACAAATTAAAACTGCACCAACAGTTTACCGGGGTTAAGGCCTATGGAATCGGTCATCACAGAGTCGATACTCCAGGGTCAATTGTCAAAATTGTTGTCAAACCTGTCAGCAAGCAGGTTCCCATCATCAGCACCATGGGAATGGTCATGTATTCACTCACGGGGAATATGCCTTCATGTGATCCTAGGATCAGGGACACATTACGTTTGTCAAATATCTCATTAGCGGATGATGAGTTCGATCAAGCTCATGACATTGAGATTATCTTAGGGACAGATATCCTCAACTATGTACTCGATGGTACAAAGATTTCAATTAACGTTCCAGGTTTATCAGCCTACGGATCATGCTTCGGTTATGTCATCATGGGGACGCCGACGCCCACATCACTTCAGACTCCAGGAACTTCAGTCGAGGACTACGGTGTTCATGCGACCAGGCTTGAGGACGTCCTGGAGAGGTTCTGGAAAGTGGAGGAGCCACCTTCGAAACCTGCAGTTCATCCGGAGCACATGGAGTGCGAAAGGTTGTATGTTTCCACTACTCAACGTATGCCGGACGGCAAATATATGGTCAGATTACCACTGTTGTCAAGTAGATCGAAACTGGGAGAGTCTAAGGGACTGGCTCTGCAACGCTTATTTTCATTGGAAAGGAAAATGGCAACGGATCAAGTATTTGGGGAAAAAATCATCATTCATCATTCGGCAACTCATGAGAGAGTACTAGCGATTAGGTCACACGTCGCTTTCAATATCAGTTCAATTCAGAACATTATGGCAGTCATTCATTCATTCAGCCATTCAATAATTCATTCATCACGGGATATTCAACAAGGATCATGTAAAATTCAGACAGTGTTCAATGAGTCGATCAAGACATTGAACTCGGTGTCACTAAAGCTTCATTCTCAGATTTCACAGGAATATCAGATTGCCCAAGGATCAGAGGAATCTGCAATATTCACGCTCTTTGGAAGAGTCGCGGGAAGCGAACAATATTGGACAAGGAGGATCCAATTCGACTCGTGTAGGGACGAGATCATACTCATGCAAAGGGAAAGCTGTCTGCAAGTCACTGCAGGAGCTCAGTCTTTATTCACCAGACCTACTTCATCAGAGTCGGGGTCAGGCTCGGGAAATCATCACTGTCATATGGAGCGAAGGATCCATTTCTCATACCGAAGGATCATCGGGTATTTTCATAAGATGCATTGTCATGCACCAACCACAGCACTCAGCAGCATACTTAGAAGGGAGTACTGGATACCATCAATCAAACGTCAAGTATCCAAGGTCATCAGTATGCAGCTGTATGTCATGCTTCAAATTTAATGTTCGGGCGCAGACGCCGTTCACGGCGGGCCTACCTGCGGAGGGGATGGCCGCAGCGCATTTTCAGGCATATAAAACGGATTTCGCGGGGCCGTATTTGTTAAAATTAGCCTATTGCGAAATGTTAATTCAGTCAACGCTTATATTTACTTTTGTATGTCTAGGTACAAAAGCGGTTCATCTCGAGCTAGTGTCACTCAGCACCGAGGCATTCATCGCAGCGTTCACGAGGTTCGGCAGCCGTCTTGGACTGCCATCACTCGTCAGGTCAGACCGTGGTACCAACTTGGTTGGATCCCACAATTGGGTCAAGGAGGTCAGTTAATTTTCATTACTCATCGAGCTGGAACTTCAGTGGAAGGCCACTGTGGACACGCGTCCCAAAAAGCCTACGAGTAGGCACTCGCACCGTGTTTAAAATGAAACAACGTATGCTAGACGAATGACAATTTAATTTAGTTTCTCAGACTAGAAAATCTCTATACCGCGATGCAGCGGAAATGACATACGGTACACCGACATCTAGCGGATAATTAGACCAACATTGTATTACATACGACATGAACATACCGCCCACTATGGACAGCATGTCCATCAGTCAAATCTAAACATTTCAAACTGCAATACTTGTATAATATACAAAACACTGTAACATCGAAAAACTAACAATAAGACATACATCGCAATGCTTTAATTGCATTTACAAAAACACAGTGCTCTCCGATGTGTCTTGTTACGGTCATATTAATAACTTGTAACTTAATAATAATATGACCTAAAACTATTTGAAAACGTAACAACAAATACAAAAACACAAATCGAATACTAAGTGATATCACTGATATCTTAACTCAAGACAATGACAATAGCAATAGCAATTAGTATACGATTTAAAAACAACAACATATTGACCGCATTAATCAGTCACTGGTAAAAATACATAACTTTGAAACAGCCCTTTTTATAGTGCTATTGTTGAACCGCAAGCTAACAACAATAACACAAGTAACCTTGTTCAAACCAGAGCATTTTTGCTTGATAATTCCATAAAGCAAGATGGTAAGTTATTTTCCTTAATTATGACGATATCTCAAATTCTGGCCGTAGGGATGGATAGACTTCGTCCACTTTTGTTGGAACCAAAATTGAGTCAAATATTCCGGAAGCCTGGCGTCGTCAGAAATCTTGAAACATTCGTAATGTCATCTGCCATCGCTTATGGATGCTTAAGATAATTTGGTATTTTCATAACAAAAATGACAGTACTTCATAACAACTCTAATAGTCAACAATACGAATATAAATGCATTATGTAGTAGTCCTCCTTGTCTAACTAATCATTATCAACAAAAGGCCTAAATAAAGAAAAACTAACTATTCCATTCCAGCGAACTGACTACGTATATTCCGGTAACTTTTGAGGCTTGGATTTCACTGGGAAAATGCTGTGCTTGATAATTTCTTATAAACAATTTTTAAGGTATCTTACAATTGGGCCTAGTCTACCACGCACTGAATGTATTTAATGGGTCAGTAGCTCGCACAAACCTTCTGCAATAGGAAAGCACACGCATGTCCTGCTTAACGACAACAATCTTTCACAAATGTCATCTCATTCAGTTAGGTTACTGGTCAAATGGCATAGTGGTTTGGTTTCTTCGATTTTCTGTGGACTGTATCTAAGGTTTATATTTAGTAACCAAACTGGACCCTCATTCCACAACATGCATTCAGCACAATCACCTTATTTTAAAACCTGAATGTGTAGTCTACTGAGCGACGATACGTGTAACTATTGACCAACATCTATTGCAGTATCTCCCAGACTCTATACTACAAAGGTCTTCCACCTAATGGGATGACTGCTCAGCCATGCACGAAATTTCAAACGGACCCTTAACAAATCAAGCAGAATATCATGATCCCACTGACAATCTGACACCCAAATCCATAGTATACCAAAAGTTTCGAAAGGACGAGACATGTCAGATATTTCCTTCAACTTAATTATAGGAACACTTGCTGGATGAAGCTGAATAGGATACTTGAAAACATTATTCTTCCCATTCCAAGTGATTCCTAAAGACTTCATGACGTCATCTTCCTTCAACTGCAGATTACCTTGATCAGTCTGCTTATCTTCTTGAATCTCACATAGGAGCTCATCACTACTACTGAACCACTTCTGTAACTCAAAACAACTTCGTTTGAGTAACTCATTCATCTCACGACACACCTGTATTCCTTCCAATACTGACTGACAGCCGGTCATGAGATCATCAACGTAAAAATCATTCAATACCCTCTCCGAAGCTATAGGGAAATTATTAACATCTTCATGCGCAAATTCTTGAAGTGTTCGAACAGCTAAGTTTTGATGCAGCGATGCAGTTCCAAAGGTCACGCGCAATAGTCTAATGTAATAAGCTTCATCTACTGAATTGTCGCGCAACAGGAGTCGTTGGCAATCTGCACCTGCATCTGCCACTTTGACCTGTCGATGCTCCTTGACAATGTCTGAGATTATGCTTATGGGATACTCACGCCACCGCATAATGATATGTTTTAAATCCAGCTGGAACTTCGGTCCAATTGACATATCATTATTCAAGGATACTCCATTGGTTCCGTGACAAGGAGCGTCAAAAGCAACACTATCTTTGTTCGTTCTTCCCTCTTTACAAACAACTGCACGGTGGGCCAGATACTCTACGTCTTTATCGTTACGTTGGTCCTTGGGGACAACTGCGGCGTGACCCAAGTCCAGATACTCGTTTATGACAGCAGAGTATTGATTCTTGAGAGGATTACTCGACAATTTCTTCTCCGACCAAAGAAACCGTTTTATTGCAATATCTTTTGAATTGCCGTATTTACATTGCAGATCGTCACGAAAAGGCAATTTGACAACACCAGAATCATTTCTATTTGTAGTCTGGCCAAAGGAGTCTTCGCACAACTGCTCTTCTATTGTAAGATGTTTGATGGAATTCATCCCATTGGTTTCCGATTCCATCTCCCAAAACTTTTTGAGCAATTTGTTTTCGTCAACTGATGCATGCAAACTAACAACCGTACTATGGCAATTCACATTCACTGGAACTTCACTTGTATCAACACGACCACTCAAAATCCATCCAAGCTTGGTTTGTTGAGCAATTGGAGAACCTGAAGGACCCTTAATAAATCCCTTGCATAATATTTGCGCATAAACATCAGCTCCTAGGAGCATATCAACTTCATTAGGTGTGTCGAATTCGGGATCTGCTAACTGTAAGTTAGCAAACTCTGACCACTGAATTACAACTTTCTTCTCTGGAAGAAAAGTTGTAAGTTTGTTTAAAACGTGAGCCCCAACCTCTACCTTAAATTCAGGATCGTGAAGTGAATGTAAACTGACAGTCACCAACGATTGGGAAGCTAGAGTAGCATTCCCGTCACCTCCTAACCCTGAAATACTAATTTTATTAGGCCTCTTCTTCAGACCTAATAACTGAACAGCGGACTCAGTTATTAAACAACTTTGCGATCCCTGATCGAGCAAACACCGTAAAATCACAACATTCCCAGTCGGCGACACAGCTTTTACCAATGCTGTGGCCAGAAGTACTTGACTGCTTGTTTTTGACAAACAGCCAACCAATTTTGAGTTGGTCATGTCTAGTGCCTTAGATGTTGAAGCATGAGCGGCAACATTTTTATCAACCGAGTAATTCTCGACTTCACTGGTATCGGTTGATACTATAGCATTTTCGGGATGCAATAAGGTATGGTGCTTTTTTCTACATATATGGCATCTAGAAAGCTGACGACACGAAAAGGCTGAATGGTTTGAACACAAACAATTATAGCACAGTCTGCTGGTCTGGACAAGGCTACGACGAGTATCTATATCATAAGAGACAAACTTCTTACAACTGCTTAATTTATGACTCTCATTGCAACAGTGACAAGTTGACGGCGTAGTAATGAGAAACGATTTCATTGGACTAGTTGGATGCTGAGGTTTGGTTTGTAATTTGGGCTCAATGAACTCAAGAGCTCTGAATCTATTTTCCAAAAAGGTTTGGAACTGTACGAACTTGGGAAGCTCATCATTAATCTCACGCGCTTTTAACTCCCACTGTTTCCTAGATTCAGTCCAGTTTAGATGAGATCAAAAAAATAATCATAACATCCCACGAACTTGTGTTGATACCCAGGTTGAGTAACGCTGACAAACATTCTGAAGTAGTATCTAGCAAATTCTTAATTGCATGAGAGGATTCCACTGACATTGACTTTTGATTCAATAACCTCTTCAGAATACAATTTGCTAAATGCTTCTTATTGTTATACCTACGCTCAAGCATTCCCCAACAAATTTCATAATTATCATTAGTAATCGGGATGTGTCTTAGGAGTTGTTCCGCTTCTCCCAGTAAATGGGATTTGAGATGAAGCAACTTAGTAACATAGTCAAGACGCTCGTTTTTATGGATCAGAGAGACAAACAAATCGTGGAAACTCGTCCATTCTTCATATTTCCCAGAAAACTTTGGAATTGTCACGTCGCTCAATCTGACACTACAACAGGGATCTCCCATCTGAGTGACGTTGACAACTGGCTCGACATGTGAACACTTCGCAGGCTCAGCTTTATTTTGGAATGTCGACAGGACAGTCTTCAGGTCAGACTTGTATTCAACATACAGTTCTTCGGTCTGCCCGTATAAATCGTCCTTGTGATACGCGGAATCCTCAAAATCTGTGCGCTCAATTTCAACAAGAATGTTCCTGTGCGTCTCCGTAAATAATGTCCAATTCTGTTCCAAAGTCTCTAGTCTAGTTTCCACATAAGCCTGAGTAATACGATCTTTCGGCGACTTTTTGTAGTTTACTCTAGCTCTATTTATGTTTGACTTTATGTCATCTTGACATTTTGCGTATGCCTCCATTTTTCTAAGTTGAAGAAATTTTGAAAAAAATTACAAGTCTTTTTTTTGCGAAAATTTTCTAAGTGTTTGACAACTGGGCAAAATCCAGCATGGATTCCCCGTCTCACCACTTTTCACTAAACTATTCTAAGTCCTAAAATTCTTCAAAATTTTCTAAGTCCAAACTATCCGAAAGGGTATAGCAGGATAGCCTAAGAAAAAGTGCCCCCAGCGTTTTTGGGTCGAAACTATAATCAAACGATGCCTTTTAACGAGGTAATACCCTGCACAAAGTTTCATCCCTCTGTTACCCCCTGGGGGTGAAAAACACCCGATTAACCCCAAAACTGTTTTATTTATTTTTTCCTAAACTATGAAAGTGACGAATTTCAAATTTTGTACAAATATTAATAAGACTAAAAGCTATATTTAAAAAAAAATATGACCCTCCTAACCATTTAAATTCTTGTAAAAAAAGTAAAAAAAAAAAAAAAAAAACACCCTGTATAACAAGTTCGGCTCTTGGTACACACACCATTTTTTTTCCAAATATGAATCAATTTATATTCTACATCATACAAAAGTTTCATCGACCTAGCCCAGAAGGAACATTGCGAAAATAAAATGAATTGGCTCTTTGGTGCCTACTATTCATTTAACTCCTACTAAGAGCCTTGCATTATTTTTTATTAATAAACAATGGCCTGCGATCGGACCGCTGTTTGTGTCCGATTAAAAAATTTGAAAATCGAACGCGGGCAGTAACGCGGCCGCGGGCTGTGTTTTTTAGGGTTCCGTAGTCAACTAGGAACCCTTATAGTTTCGCCATGTCCGTCTGTCTGTCTGTCTATTTCTGCGCGGTATAAATTACCACTTCGCTACGAAATTGAAAGCAACTCTTTTACGTGAATCCCATAATACCAACGCATACATTACCTAACATGTGAACCTTTGTTTGTATGGTGAAGACTAAACTACAAAGTGGTCAAACCCATTTGCATTTTTGAACAAACCCCCTCTTTTGACCCTTCTAACCATTTAAATTATTGTAAAAAAAAGTAAAAAAAATAATAATCAACCTGTATAACAAGTTCGGCTCTTGGTACACACACCATTTTTTTTCCAAATATGAACCAGTTTATATTCTACATCATAAAAAAGTTTCATCGACCTAGCCCAGAAGGAACATTGCGAAAATAAAATGAATGTACTATTTAGTAGGCACTACTCATTATATTATGCTTAACACGCAAACGCAACGTCTCGGTCCTGCAACCATATAATTAAAAACAAAACCGGCCAAGACCATGTCGGGGCCGGCTCAGTGTAGGGTTCCGTAGTTGCCCATCTTTCACAATAGACGGGCTTAAAACCGCTATTTTAAGCCCGAGGTTTAAATTACGAGAAAGATTTCAAGCTCTATAAAAAGGTCGTAAACGCCAAAGTTACTGTAATTACTTATTACCTTCTTGAAGTTATCGGTTATACGCGCCAGATTGAGTGAATGTTTTAATACAGTATGGCACTTAACTAACATGTGTAACGTTCGAAGTATAAGGACACCGCGCGGCACTTACGTCATTTTAAAGAAAATTATTAATTTATCTGCGATAACTCAAAAACGGCTCGACCGATTTTATTCAATAAGTATAGTTTTCATTGGAAGTGCTTATGAGGTCAAATTTTTACGAATTTTTCCATAATTTTTGAAACGTGGTTGAAAAGTTAGAGGGCGGACGCTATTTTTTGGATTTCTATAGCGAATATTTACAAAACTTCTGATTTTATCAAAAAATTATGTTCAAAGACCCCTATTATTTTTAAAATACCTTTTCAACGAAACCCCACACACTAGTTGAAACGAAAAAAAAAACACCCCACTTTAGGGGTAAAAGCGGTACCCAAAAAAAAGTTTTTCTTTTTATTTTTATTTTACCGTTTTGTCGGCGTTTTACATACACATACTCATACCAAATTAGAGCTCTCTAGTACTTTAATGTAATCGGAGCTAAGCCGCGGACAGATAGACAGACAGACAGACGGACATGGCGAAACTATAAGGGTTCCTAGTTGACTACGGAACCCTAAAAAACACAGCCCGCGGCCGCGTTACTGCCCGCGTTCGATTTTCAAATTTTTTAATCGGACACAAACAGCGGTCCGATCGCAGGCCATTGTTTATTAATAAAAAATAATGCAAGGCTCTTAGTAGGAGTTAAATGAATAGTAGGCACCAAAGAGCCAATTCATTTTATTTTCGCAATGTTCCTTCTGGGCTAGGTCGATGAAACTTTTGTATGATGTAGAATATAAATTGATTCATACTTGGAAAAAAAAATGGTGTGTGTACCAAGAGCCGAACTTGTTATACAGGGTGTTTTTTTTTTTTTTTTTTACTTTTTTTACAAGAATTTAAATGGTTAGAAGGGTCATATTTTTTTTAAATATAGCTTTTAGTCTTATTAATATTTGTACAAAATTTGAAATTCGTCACTTTCATAGTTTAGGAAAAAATAAATAAAACAGTTTTGGGGTTAATCGGGTGTTTTTCACCCCCAGGGGGTAACAGAGGGATGAAACTTTGTGCAGGGTATTACCTCGTTAAAAGGCATCGTTTGATTATAGTTTCGACCCAAAAACGCTGGGGGCACTTTTTCTTAGGCTATCCTGCTATACCCTTTTTCTAAGTTCCAAATATTCTTCAATTTTGCACAACCCTAACTATTTTCAATTTGGCACAACCCTATTATGAAACGTCAAAGTACTCACAGTTGATCCACTTTACATATGACACTTTGTCACTTATACCCGTCCGTCTGATGCCGTCCTGCAGCAGCTCAGCTCCTTCGCCTCCTCCGCGGTACCTCCTCTCCTCCAGGTAGCTCCAGCGTCACCGCGCTGGGAGCGTCACCACCAGCAGCAACACGCCACCGTTCTGGTGCCCGCAGTGGATGCCGTCGCCAGTCTTCTGAGCCTCATCCGGCTCGGAGGAACATGGACACGCGTCCCAAAAAGCCTACGAGTAGGCACTCGCACCGTGTTTAAAATGAAACAACGTTTGCTAGACGAATGACAATTTAATTTAGTTTCTCAGACTAGAAAATCTCTATACCGCGATGCAGCGGAAATGACATACGGTACACCGACATCTAGCGGATAATTAGACCAACATTGTATTACATACGACATGAACACACTGAGTGTCTCATTTGTCACGATTTCAATCTATTCAACAAGCTCTCAATTAATTTGGTCACGCTGGCATAGGGAATATTTAAATACATTGCAATCACGTAATAAATGGTATAGTCAAACTGCTGGGATAGCACTTAACGATTTAGCTCTTATCATTGATGAAAATTCACCATCTCTTGAATGGCGTAGAGGCCGTGTTATAGAATTATATAGGGGGTTCTGATAACATTGTAAGATCAGTCAAGTTGAAAACTCAAAAAGGTGAACTGGTTAGACCTGTGGTCAAATTGTGTAAATTACCTATAGATTATGATTTAGGTTAATTTCATTTCATTGCTTATTGTGTATACTGTGTTAGTTATATGCTATCTTTTCATTTCATAATGTGTTCTTAGTGGCTAAGTCATGCTATTGTTTACTTATAGGGTCATTATAATTGTAAGTTGGATTGTACTTGCAAGTATTCAGCCTGCTTTTCCCCGGGCGCGGGAGGAATGTTAACGCAAATTGAAGTCATATTCATAAATTGTCATCGAATATTGCAACGAGTAACGCCATCTAGTGACGTCACCGTCATGTGTATTCAATGTTATCATATTCATTCATAGTTTGTTCAGTTGACGCTTGCCGCGACCCCCGCGGCAGCGCTGTGTAACTAACGCAGGAATTTGGAATGCGTTCGATAGGAAATTAAATACGCGAGTAGTGTATATTTATTATAAGTTATGTTTTAGCCCGACTGCGGAGTCCACAGCGGGCGTATATGTAGATGCTTCATTCAATTGTAATCATTCAGTGACCTGTCAGGTCCCTTTTTCTTGTTCTTGCCTGTCGATCAGCCGTCTGGGACAGACGTGCGTGTTAATTTTCATATTAGGGCCGCAGGGTGCGCGCCATCTTGCTATCACGGCGTCGTCTAGGGCAGACGCACCATTGTCATTGTAATTCATATTAAAGGACCGCGTGGAACGCCGGCCATTTTGTGTCATTATAAGTAATCAGTTCGGAGAACGTTGTATCTCATAATCACTAGTTAAAGTGTACATAGTCGAAGTGAATAAACGCGAGTGTAAATAAATACGTGGTGTATTAATTGACGCGAGACCCGGGAGTGGAATTCCTTCTTCTACTATCATACAGCGAGTGGAACTCGCATTGTCCAGAGCCGCAGGGTAGCGGATCTGGTGGTGGCCCCAGGATTACGGACAGGGCAGCCTGCGGGCGCAGAGGCCCAGCAATACCAGCGGACGCGGCGCAAGGGCAGCTGCAACGCGAGCGGGAAGCGCCGTTTGTATTGCATCACTCTTCACCGGCACGCGGGAAGCGTAGCCATTTCACATCCATCATCTCTTATATTATTTCACACTGTTAGTGGCCATTCGGGGAGTTTGGCCCTACATATAACAAACATTTAGAGTGAGCCCAAGACGGGGATCCCAAAATAACAAACAATCACTCTATCCATTAAAAAAACCGCATCAAAAACCGTTACGTAGTTTTAAAGATTTAAGCATACAAAGGGACATAGGGACAGAGAAAGCGACTTTGTTTTATACTATGTAGTGATTCACCGAACTTTAATGATGAAAGTGATGAAACGGAGAAATTGAACCAATCAGGCTGCGTCCGAATGAAGGGCATTTAAATCTGAGGAGTGCGATTGGTGCACTTTACACATCTCCGCTCCGCGGACTGTGGACACGTAGCCTTATTGTTGTGATATTCGTAACATAAGACGTAGTTAACTTGTGTTCGCAGACAGCCCGCGGCCGGAGACGAGGCCGCCGCAACTGAAGACTCCCCGCAGCCACGCCCTCTCCTGCACCAGCAGGTAACTTCCACATCATCATTCTCTCGTCCTAGTACCATATATGTATTTGGTCGGAGCTATTCTTCCATATCAATACTACATGTAATGAAATTGTAGATTTGTATTGTAATTCAGTTTTCTATGGAGAGGGGTCATGATTTCAGGAAAAATCTCGATAGCGTGATGCAGGATCGTCATTTGTTTTGTATGGGCGCGCGGCCATGCCAGTCGTGCGCCATCTGTTGGTCATAATTTCCTTTGTCCTCGCCTCACGCCGAAATGGCTGGACTAATTTTAACAAATTTCGGTACAGGGATGGCTGGACATCCAAAGACGGTTATAGGATACTTTTTAACCGCCTACGGTAAAAAAATACGCGTACAAAGTTGCGAGCGCCTACTAGTTATTTATAATCATTAATCTCCAATCTCCTCACTCCCCATCAATATTTAGAAAAAGCTGAAGTTTTCCATTCATAACCTACTTATTTATTGTGATGTAGACCAAGAATGGCCCAGATAATATCATTGACAAATTTCTTCCAGTTCCGGTCGAAGCAAACGCATCAGAACTATTTTCACCCCTGAACAGCTGGAACGGCTGGAAGCGGAGTTTGAGCGGCAGCAGTACATGGTGGGGCCCGAGAGGCTCTACCTGGCTCATGCTCTGCAGCTGACTGAGGCGCAGGTGAGAACTATGTTCTAACCAGAACAGCTGGAGCGGCTGGAGGCGGAATTTGAGCGGCAGCAGTACATGGTGGGGCCCGAGAGGCTCTACCTGGCTCATGCTCTGTACGCCTGGAGTGGTTGGTTTTACTTGGTGGAGCCAGGGGAATAAATTTTACCCATGCACTCGAGCATAACTCATAAGGAAAACCTACTCGACTGTCTGAAAAAGGGGAACAGCAGAGATATCAGGAATAATCTACATGGTGCATATATTTCCTGGTCGGCAATGCAGATTAATGCTGGAACAGATTAAATTCCCTCGTTTAGTTTATTTAAACTGATTGGTTGCTTTTGAAATTTGACTGTAATTTGGGTAAACGAAAGAAAAACGAAGACTTAAATCCAGTAAATAATTGTCAATTCTGTTCCAGGTGAAGGTGTGGTTCCAGAACCGGCGTATCAAGTGGCGCAAGCACCACCTGGAGGTGACGCAGCAGCGTCTAGCCGTGCTGCAGCGGCACCGGCCCGAGGGCGACGAGGACCTGTAGATCTGTTCCAGCTAGCTTCAAACGCAAGCAGCTTTCGACTGCCAGGCACACCTGGACCTGTAATCCAAGTAGCTCAAGTTCTCCTGCAGCTAACTGGACCTCAAACTGTCTGAACAAGCCTGATGCCAGACACAATCAGTGCCTGAGATGCTCCTGCAGAATCAGGTTGCTAAAGCATTTGCGCTATAAATAGTTATGATCCAGTTACGTTCTATAGAGACAGATCATGATGCATCATTGCACTCGTGCGGCACTGATGAAATGGCCCTGACTCTTAGTTTCAGATTCACAAAGACGTGCAATGTTGCTGAAGCTTAAAGAATTATACCGTCAGTCTGACTGATGTGCCAACGGATTTTCCAAAATTAAAACACTTTCCCAATGTACAATCTTGGTAATTTTTCCAAATAAAAATTTCGCAGCGTTTTGGTAACCTTCCGCAATTTGCTCATTTGTGAATCAGACCCTGATAATATTAATGATATGATCTAAACACGCCGACAACAGCTTATAGCATAATTAAAGTGGCAACAGTGTGACGGGAGAACCGTTGTAGCTAACAGGAGCGGTAGAAATCCGCCATTCCAAAAGTCAGCTTTCCTTGATATGACTTGTCCGAGTATACTCAGGTGATAGTAGTGAACTTCTTGTTGAAAAGCCCACACTACTGTAAAATTTCTGGAGAAACACTTAAACTGAGGAAAGATAAATGTATTCTATTGTACTTAGTAGATGCAGATGAATCTTGGTGATCACGCATCAGGACTGAGATAGATACCCTAACGTTGCCGCATTGCAAAACGACTTTAAATAGAGGAAATACTCAATTGGTTTTGTTTTCCAAAGACTGCGGGAACTTAGAACTATAGAATGATTGGAAGAGATTGAAAGTATCATCCTTGACGTTGGACATGAAGCATACAACCAGAACAAGACTAGCCTTGAATTATACTTAGTAGATATCAATTTGCGGGGAATTGCGGATGAGCTACCAACGTTACATTTCAAAACGATATTCTTGATAGTGAACAGTGAATACATGGATAAAAGTGACTCTAAGTGACTGAGTGAGTTTTAGTGTAGTGACTATATGGATTTTTGAGGATAGTACGGAATCCGTTAGTGTTAAGTTAAACGTGTTAAAGACTTGGCATGTGTTATTTGATACAGACGATGTGTGGGAACATAAGTTATATTCATAATTCATGTAACATAAGTGTTAAGTAATCTAATTTCAGTTGGGCTCGCCGAATAGTTCTGTATTTAATTCATATCTCCATGTTGTCGCCGTATTTGATTCGACGGCATACCTACATGATGCTAGAAAGTCTAAAAAACATTGTTTCATTTCGTATACGAAGTAACAAGTGATTGTATAAATAAACTTACGTAAAAATAACGTCGTAATAAATGACTACTCAGAGATGTTTTTGACACCAAAATGTACGTGAGATTGGGTATATTACGGATTTCTAAGTAACTTTGTACTGTCACAATAATAAAGTTTAACATAAGTTATGTAGTCATCAATTTGTTTGCAATCAGTAATTTTATTTAAGTAACTTACTTATTATCATTAGTACCCGAAAAATCCCACTTTCTACAACGGAACATCCTAAACTTATTTCAAGTAATGTTAGCACTGTTTGAATATTATTTCCCCTTGTACGATATCACCTTGAATAGATTTTATCGAACAAAATCACTATACCTACCTATCTACTGTAAAGTTAAAATACATAGGTATAAGGGGCAGTCGGGGCAAGTGCACCTTTTTTTTAATACATGGTGAAATCCCATCTCTACGGGACTCCAGTGAGAAGCAGTGACCTACCGACTTAACCTCCATGGTATGCCCACTCGCGGCAATGGTAGGGATGATATGACACGGAATCGCGAACATGCTACCGGGAACACCGCCTGCTGCTGACATGCAAAGCAACCTCACGCATCCGACGTAACCTCAACAGAGGACCTTCTTTCCTTCTGGCTTTACAGTGATCAGCCAATGTCAAGTTTTGAAGTAGAAAGTTAGGGAAACTATAAATGAAGGAACAACAGGACCTACACGCCGGAAGAGCAACGAACGACCCCATGATCGCCCTCTCAGGTCCTCCGTGTAGTGGGGATGCCTTCAGGGAAAACGTACCCTCTAACCAAGCCACCACTGCACCCGTCCTGAACTCAGACGTGAATTCTGCTCGTCTCTCTTCAGAGACTCTCTGGGTGGAAGGTATAGCCTCCAGGAGTCGTTCACCGGCCCTCTGACTATCCGCACGCCATCATCAGCCACTCCAAAACCCATGCCCACCTCAAGTGCTGCCCATAACCGGCAAAGGAGGCAAGGGCAGTTATGCCAACTAGCTATAATTGCGTAGTTGTGAGATGGCGTTAGTTGTATACGGTGGGTACTTTTCGTAATGGTAGTTGCTCTTGCCCCCCTGCCGCACATATCCCGACTAACCTACATTAGTCAGTGTTCACAAGCCTATATCCACATAACAATCTATTGGTAGTGGGTAGGTATATAGAATAAATAAACTAACAGTAAAATCAAACCGTCATCAATTCATCATTATTAAAGTTTGTTGTGACCAGTGCTCTATATAAATGACGCGGTTCTCTGCCTTTTCGCCAAATTATTTTTCGTTTAATGTCGAAGGCCGAAGGGTCATTTCGTGGAAAGAATTTTTCTCTGAAACATGAACAAACCTGACCTAACCTAATCAATAGGATGATATTTTCATTTCTATAAAATGAAATAAGTATTAGACGAAAAATAATTCGTCGAAAAGGCAGAACACCAAACGCACTGCGTATAGGTATGGTATTTATACCAATAGTGATAATAAATTATGTCATTTAACCATTAAATACACATTCAAAAATACACGCAAAAATAAACTACCACTAAATGTACTTAAGTATACTGTTTTTAATTAAACAAAAACAAAAAGAGGACATGTTTTGACTAGTGCTTTTTAATGACGTCACATCATATTGAGCCAGTATCTTCATAGAAACTTCATACTAAGTCCAGAAAAGCGGAGCGGAGAAAATAAACCAATAAGACTGCGTTTTTGTGAGGCCCAAGAGAAGTGCATTTAAATCGGAGGAATGTGATTTGTCTTTTTTTTTTTTAATAGTTGCTGATTTGAACTATCTTCAAAAACTTACCCACGTATAATAAGAAAAGAAAGAAAATAATAAGAAATGACGTAGGTATACGTGTTACGTAGCCATGTGTGTACAGATTCATACAGTCTGACAAAAAACAGAAGAAATTAAAAGTGGCAATACTGTAGTGTCGTTCTTTTCTAATCAATCTAAATATAAGAAAACGACCGGGACGACACTACAGTATTGCCACTTTTTAATTTCTACTCTTTTTTGTCAGACTTCTGTCTACTTGAAAACTCGATGGTGGCGGTTTGATTGGAGCTGCGCAATGTATAGTACATTTGTAAGCGCTGTATATTATCTAGTCATGAAATAAATGAGATCTTTTAAATATGATGAGGATATTTTTATTCACCATTCAGCTCCTTTTTAGGGTTTATTATAGGATCACTCACTTTGTTGGCTGTTTGTCCGTCTTTCAAAACCTATTTTTCAGAAACGCGTGGATGTATGAAGCTGAACCAGTGAAACTTATATCAAATACTCAGGTTTGCTACCTCTTTGAGTTTCGAAAAAAATACAAACGTCTAGGCAACGCCATCAAAAGATACGAGAGTTTATGCTGCATTTGACAAGACAAAAACCAGTCAAGTGCGAGTCGGACTCGCGCACCGAGGGTTCCGTACAAACACTGCATCCTTAAGTGGTTAAGTTAAGTTTGCACCTGATATGTATAGCGCTCCATACAAATGAGGTGCAAAGTTAACGCAACCAATCCCTTTGTTGTATGGGAGCCCCCCTTAAATAGTTATTTTATTTTATTTTTAGTATTTGTTGTTATAGCGGCAATAGAAATACATCATCTGTGAAAATTTCAACTGTCTAGCTATCACCGTTCTTGAGATACAGCCTGGTGACAGACGGACGGACGGAAGGACGGACTGACAGCGAAGTCTCGTAATAGGGTCCCGTTTTTTACCCTTTGGGTACGGAACCCTAAAAATGAAAGCTGGCAAGGCAATCATAATAATGTAAGTGAAATGCAACTTATTTTCAAAATCCGCGCGCAGTGACGGCTCCTCAGAAACGTTCCGATACTTAACAGATTTGGAACGATAATGTATTTCACTCACATTGTTCACTCTGCACTAGTTGTCGCCGCCTCTTTCCTTGCCGCCTTCGGTACTTACATTCGACCGATAAAGGAGAGAAACGGTGACATATCTATATGTGTGTATATACTCAGAATGCATCGCATACCTTCCGTATCCGGTTAGATGATTTCGGGTTCAGTCCGCTCTCTCTTAGGAGACTGGAGAACCGTCTCTGCTTCGCGGGCTTTATTGTGGCGGCATTTATCGGCACGTAGAGATCTGGGGGAAAATTAGCTCTATGAACATGGCTTCTCTACACAATCAACCTCTCACACTCAACTTGATATAATTACTGTACTCGTTTACTTGGGGTGACACATCTCGCAGGGTCGGAGGAGGACCCCAGCTCAAACTTATGTAATTAGAGATATTCGCCGTCCGAAAACAGGAGTCTCTCTACCTTCTATGAGAATGCGTGCCATGTCGAGCTAGTCGACTTAGGGGCCTCCACATCTCAACACAGATATCCGTGTGCCTCTGCGATATTGCGCTATACGGAGATAACGCATCTCGCCTGGAGTACCTTCTCGCCCTTATGATTACGAGATGGTTTCTTACTATAACAACTTTAATAGCCTCCATGGCGCACCCGCCATGGCAAGCTAATATCAATACAAAGTTAACTGTACAGAGAATCCATAAACCACTGTGAGCTTTCACCAAGAGAATTAAAATCACTTAGCTTTAGATAATTCCGGATAGCGTTTCAGTCTCTCACACAATCACTCGCCCTTTCACTTCTTGAACTAGCACGCTTTCGCGCCATATAAAGAAACTAACTACAGGACGTTACTAATTGACTCACCATAGCCCCCTAGGGGGCGCTGCGCGGTGTTGCCACAGGGAAGAGATGTTCGAGCCCTATATATTCGCGTCTGTCGCGACACTCCCCACAACGGGCGAAAGAATAGCCACTAGATTGCTGGTCCATTCCTTTATTTTCTCTAGGGCCCGAACGGCCGCGGCTCTCTTTGGTCTGGGCTCATTTTGTAGTTCCGGGGATACGACCTCCATCAGGTCGTGTGGGTTAGGTCCAACATACTCACTGGGCTCGAGTTCAGTTACTGATAATGGTTCTGGCTCTAGCATAGGTACTGATAATGGTTCTGGCTCTAGCATAGGTACTACTTGTCGAGAGGAGCGTCTCTCCTGAAGTCGTGAAACCTTAGGCGGGACTACTTCCTTTTCCGCCGTTTGAGTGCTTTCTCGTTCTGTAGGAGATGGTTTGACGCAGTCTATCGAGGTTTCCACCGTCGCGTCATGCTCACATGTCGGAGGTGGAAGCTCGGTCCGAGGTCTTTCTACGTCTTCTTCATGTGGCGATGTTTGGTTACACTGTTCTTCTCCATCTTCGATTTCTAAGGGATAGAGATGCGCGATGGACCTGGTGTAAATGGTATCTCCTACTCGCACTTTAGCGACTCTGCATAAGCCGTCCGTGCCTGGTATTAGCGATATTATTTTTCCTACTCTCCACTTCGTTCGATTTTTCGAGTCACCTTTGATCTGTACGATTTGACCTATCTTGGGAGTTAACTTCGAAGTTACTCTAGGTTCTTTGGGGTGGTGTGAATATCTTTCTCTAAGGTTAGAGAGATAACGATTTTCGAACATTTCCTTAAATTCTTGTAGAATGATACGTGCTCTTTTCCATCCCTTAATTAAGTTGTCCTTGGTCACTGTCCCGTCTGACGTGCTAGGAGGACCTTGATTTGACGTTTCCATAACGATACATTTTCCCATGGTGAGGAAGTCTGACGGCTTTAACACATGGTCGGGTTCGGAATCCACGCGAGTTAATGGTCGTGTGTTAAGCACCGCTTCGATCTCTTTTACAGTCGTTATCAGCTGGCTATCTCTAAGTAAATGCTTGTCTAAGGTTTTTTTCAAACAAATTTTAACGAGGCCGACCAATCTCTCGTAGAATCCTCCATGCCATGGTGCTAACTGTGGTATAAACTTCCATTCTATTTCCTTCTCCACACAGTATGGGTTTTTAAGTATTTCTGAGAGTAATTTGAAGTGTGCTGCGTTGTCCGACGTGATCATAGTAGGTACTCCTCTCGCTGAGATCATTCTTCGGAGAGCCATTAAACCTTCTTCTGCTGTTAGGTCATTTACGACTTCTAGGTGTATAGCTCTTACCGCTAGGCATGTATAGAGACTTATCCACCTTTTACAGTTGCCGTTTCCGTTATTGACTATAAGGGGTCCCATATAGTCCGTGCCGACGAACGTGAATGGAGAGCTGAAATTGACTCTTTCTTTCGGCAAAGCAGGGGTCTCTGGTAGCTTATATGGTCCTCCGTCATGTTTCTTGCACTCGAGGCACATTTTCAACGTTTCTTGAACTTGTCTTCTACCTTGTGGTATCCAATATGTTTCTCTTATCCTGTCTAGTGTGTGGCTTACGCCTACATGTTTATTCTCTCGATGAGTTCTCATTATGATCTCGTTGGTAAGCTCTGAACTTTTCGGAATGAGAATTGGGTATCGTTTATCAAACGACCAGTCTGCATGTTTCATTCGACCTTTGCACCTGAGAAGGTTATCTATATCTTTAAATAATCCTAAGTTTCGACTTAGGCTAGTTATTTTTCCTTCTACTTCTAGAGGAAAATGTACCGCTTGAACTTCTTTCAGCTTTGTGATCTTATCGTTTGTCGTGTGACTATTTTCTTTAATTGTTTTCTCTTCTCCCATTTCCATGAGACTCGTGTCTAATATATCTGTATCATTTGTTTCTATCTGTTCTTCATTTTCTTGAACATCAAGACCCTCCCCAGTCAAGAGAGAACTGGTCGGTATATTGCCGAGTGTATCTGGCCACTTTTGCGGGTCTTGTACTATGAATTGAGGGCCATTCAACCATTTATACCTGTCCTCTCTTGCGCAGGTAGGTCTCGTCCCAACGTCGGCTGGATTTAACTCCGACGGCAGATATCTGATTTCTAGATTTTTATTAGTCCTAATCTCTTCTATTCGCCTGGCTACGAAAGGAGGTAACAACTTGCTGGACTTGTACCATTCTATGACAATCTGGCTGTCGGTCCATAGTATTGTCCTTACAACATTCTGTTGAAGTGTCTTGAGCACGAAGTTTATGAGTCTGCTGCCAATTAGTACTCCTAAAAGTTCCAGACGAGGGATTTTGAGACTTTCTTGATCTTTTATCGGTATGAGGCGGGATTTGCCAATAACGAAACTTTTTTCTGAGCCATTGACTATAAAGACTGCTGTTGCGTATGCTTGTAGGGAGGCGTCGGTGAAGCAGTGTAATTGGTATCCCCTTTTTGATGGTGTTTTTATGTAGCATCTGTTTACCGATATCTCCCCGATGGCTTCTAGGTTCTGTTGAATGGTCTTCCATTCTTGACTAAGTTCGTTTGACAGCGGTGTATCCCACTGTATTCCGTTTTTCCAAAGTTTCTGTAAAAGGAGTTTAGCTGACAGGATATACGGTACGGCATACCCACATGGGTCGTAGATAGATGCAATGGTTTTTAATACTCCTCTTTTTGTGACAGCTTCTTCCTTCATCGTAAGTTTTAGGTGCAGAGTGTCTTTTTTAATGTCCCATAATAGACCAAGTACGTTCACCTTTTCTTCTTTACACGTATCATGGGCTTTCTGCATGAATTCCTTAGAATTAGAACTCCAGTCTCTAAGTGTCATTGAAATGTCTTGGAAAGCCCCTTTTAGATTTCTGTAGAGTTCCATCGCTTCATCCGTACTGTTGGAGCCTGAAACGAAGTTGTCCACGTATATGTCGTTTGCCTTTTGCTTGACTAACGAATCTTCTGCGTTGCACAGGTGATGTTTGATCGTTGCATTGAGCAGAAACGGAGACGAAATGACGCCGAACGGTACTCTACAGAACCTAAGATGTAACAAATTGTTTGGTGATATCGATTTAGATGTATCTTTAAGCCATAAGAACCTAGTTACATCACGGTCCTTTTCGTTTAATGCCATCTGTAAGAATGCCTTTTCGATGTCAGATGTTAGTCCTATTTGGTGGGTTCTAAATTTTATAAGAAGGCCGGTGAGATCTTCTAACATGAGAGGTCCTCTGTACAGGCATTCGTTTAGGCTTTTAGTGTTTTTGTTGCTCTTAGAGCTAGCATCGTAAACGATCCTCATGGGTTTTCCATGATGATGTACTCCATGAAAGGGTAGATAATGAACGATGTCATTTGTTGCAGAAGTTTTTGAGTTCGGTACAACTTCTATTATACCTAACTCTAGTTGTTTTTTGAAGGTGTCGCTGTACGCTGACAGCGCGGTTTGATCCGTTCGCTTCAATAAGCTTGATAGGCGACCCAAGGCCATTCCGAAATTATTGGGCAGATCTGGCGGATAAGTTATCCAAGGCCAACTCACTGTGTACCGGTTATTCAACTTTAAGGTAGTGGCGTTAAAGTATTTTACTACTTCCTCTTCTCTTGTCGTCTTCGGAGAGTCGCTGATACCTATGCATTCTAATTCCCATAGACCCTTTATGTCTCCATTACAAAGGGGTGGATCCGGTTGATGAAGTTTCATTTCAGTACATGTTTGGGTGTATGTCACTACATGTGGGTCCTCCGTGTGCTCAGGCTCTGCTCTGCCGCTGACAATCCAACCAAGGGCCGAATCCACCAAAAACAGGTTACTACTTAATTGTGCTTTTCTTTCATATATTATGTTGAAATAGTACTCATTTCCGATTAGAATCTGCACCTGTCCGCCCAGCGAACCATCGTCTGCTAAGATATATGACTCTGGTAGGTTTGTAAGCTGAACATTAGGTATGTTACCTCTCGAGATATGTTCTATGCAGTTAGCCTGTATGTTTATCTTCTTGTCTGTTCTAGACAATAATTGTAGAGTAACCACCGGGCTGTGGATTTGTCTAGGAAGATCTGTGCCGAAGGTAAATATTGTCAAATGACTTTCTTCTTCCACCGGAAGCTTTAGGTCTTTGGCTGTTTGAAACGTAACATACGATCGTTGGGATCCTGGATCAAGAAGGAGGCGATACTTCAAACGTTCTTTCGTATCACCGAAGATGCTAGCGTAGACCGTTGCTGTCTGAAGAGTGGTGAATCGTTTTTCTTGAATCGTCAAGGCTGTTTCTTCTGTTCCGTGTCCTTCTGAAAATTTGACTGGCACAATGCTCTGTGATGTGACGTTCCTTGGCAATGAACGCATTTCCTCTTTATCGTGCAGTCTCTCGCGAAGTGGTTTGTTCTGAGGCAGATGTAGCATCGATTTGTTAGTTTTTCCTGTCTTTCCTTTAAGGTGGTAGCAACGGTGCATGTGTCATTATAGTGGTCGCCCCTGCAAAATACACATGTCACTCTCTTATTGGCTGGAGAGTTCGGTTGCGACTCTGGTGCAACTGTGCGGGGTACTTGATTCTGTTTGTTGATTGTATCGTCTCTTCTAGTGTTCCCTCCTAGTCGAGGTTTCTTCTTAAAGCCCCCTTGTTCTCTTTGGGTTCGAGATTGATATGTGTCTCTTGCGCGCTTTGCTTGTACATGTAACGTCTCCACAGTACTACAGTCCATTTCATGGGGGCGTTTTGTTCCTGATATCCTTTCCGCGTCTTCCTTTGCTGTGATGATCTTGTTTAGATGACTTCTGATTTCCAGAATAGAATCGTTACTTGATTTTAGTTTCATCTCATACACTAAGTCCGATGGGAATTTCTCCATAAGCATGAAACGAAGATGGTTATGATCTACGTTTTCTCCTAGCGCTTCCAGGATCCTAAGGTTCCTTTCTATATCGTTCAGTGTTCTTCTAGAGTCCTCTGTGGTGCCTTTGGATTTTTCTGTTTTATATAATGAAGCGTAGTGTGCGTCGACAAGGTGAGAAGTCTTGCCGAAACGTTCCTTCAGGGTTAAAACTGCTATCTCGTAGTTCTTGTTGGTTATCGGTAAACCTTCGATTGTCCTTTTTGCATCTCCCGTGACTGAAGCTTTGAGATATGAAAGTTTGTCTACATTGGGTAAGCTTCTCGCATCAATGTTGCCTTCGAAGGCGTCCCAAAATTCGTACCAGGTAAGTATGTCCCCATTGTATGTTGGTAGTTGGAGTTTGGGAAGTCGGCATGAAGAATTCGCTTCTGTGTGTTTCTCTTTAGCTTCGGTCACTGAGGGGATTTGATTCAGCTTGACACGTAGCTCCGTCAATGATTCTTCCGCTTGAAGTTGCAGTCCGCTCATCAAGCAAATTTCATCGGAGGCCGGAGTCGTTGCCATTCGGAAGTACTCCACCAGACTATTGTCAAAACGCTTTAACGATGTTTCTAATTTGCTATACGCCATTCGAGCCTGCACCACTGTGTCGATGTTAACGGAATTAGGGATGGCTTCTAAGTCAACCAGAACCTTATCATTAATGAGTCTGAGCCGTTTCAGCAAAGTTTCGTCCATGTCTGAATTTCCCGACTATCCTCTGCCGTGTCTAAGCCTGTAATGGATAAAACAATATCTATTCACCTAAACTCCCAACTGGGTGTACATGTATCAGGTGCAAGTTGGTAGGATATGCCCCATTGAAGTTGTGGTCATTGCTATTACCTCAGATTTTAACTATCCTTGTGCGCATCCCGAGATCGTATATGTTACCCAAGTTTCTATTGAGAAGGGAAAGGAATTTGCTGACCTACCCAAGTACAGCCTAGCCCACACAACCAGGGTCTAACTTATTCCGAAACCACTCGTTAGTATATGACAGTTATAATGAATATATTCCAAAGTGAACGGCATAGATAAATAGAAACGTGTGTAATCATTGAATGAGGAATCTGATACAATAGACGAGCTTCGTTTCAGACTATAGTCGGACGACCGTACCCCAGCCGGGCAGCTCCGCCGCCCTTGGGAATTTTCATTAAATTGTGACCATGTATCGAACCACGCAATGTCATATTCATTAACGAATCACAAAGAAAACGAAACAATGGAAGCTGAATAGGGCCAACAAGTCGATTTCACAATCCCGCGAATCATACTAATTCTGGGTTAAACAGTTTATTTCAAATAAACAAACAAAAAAACATATTTACAATATACAAATGCTAAGTGGTAAAAGAGTTGATAAATATTAAATAAACTACTAATGCTAAATTAAAAAGAATAGTATTATCAATAATAATTAACTAATTCTTCACTAATTCTTGTTTATTTGACATTGCATAGTTCGCACATGACGTAGATTTCGCTTGTCAAAGGTTATTCAACGTCAAACTGACTTTGACGTTTGCACACGCACACACACATATTCACTTGACTTTGACGTTTGCACACGCACGCACACATATTCACTAATCAAATTTGTACTGTCAGTGTCACTAAGCTGTCATTGTTGTTGGGATCGTGACGTGTTATCGCAGTAGGGTTTTATTCATTTGGACGGATATAACTTACTTCTCATCGGGTAGGACCCGATTCAATACCGCGACGGTCATAATTATAATATGCACAAGAATAATCAGCCAACATATATCCTGTTGGTGCCGGACACTTCAACGCAGAGCCATATAACCTTCAAGAAACTCAGAGGTATCGGACGTTGTCAAATTAGCTGGGCCCACCCAAAGCGGGTAGCCCTGCGAGGTAACCGCCGCGCGCGCGGGGACCAGGCCATTAACACGTTCTTGGACATGGATGCAATCGCGTAAATTTGTTTTCCTTGGATCATGGTATACGATTTCTCTTACTGCCCATGAACATGTCAACTAAGTGAATGTCAAGCAGGACACATAACAACGGCCAAGAGTATATGAGATGAATTAAACTTATTAACTATATTGCCCTTTAAATTGGCTTCGTTGAGATATGTTCTATCAGGTTACTCGCACAGCTTTTAAGACAAGCGGGTGAGGAATAATGTTTCATCACAGCCATTGCAAAATTCACAATAGTTAAAGGTGCATGAATAAGTATAGGAGCCTGTATTCGCTATGTGAAATTCCATATCATCCATTAATTAATCGTGCACATCGATAACCCAGAGCACAATCATACCTTTGGAATAGTCTTTGCAAATGGGAGGTTAACGCACCACTTGATGTGTTTTAAATTTGATAGACAGGGTAATTGCAATCAGTATGAGTGTGAACCAAGGCATCGACGTGCTGTCTAACTTAATTCCTACCGATGCGAGAGGCCGAAGACCATAACCATGCCCTTTACGTTATCTATAAAGTTAAGCTTATAATGAAACTACCCGTACAGGTAAGATAATAAACTTATTAATTTTTCTTTAATTATAATACTTTGAATCAAAACTAAAATCGTTTTATGGGATCAATGAAACACACTATAAAGGATTAATCTTCGCATTCAGCTGACTTTTAACATTAATCTTGCATGCTTTAAACGACTCAGAAAAAAAACGGGACGCAAGGAGCGAGGTCTTGGGGACACTGGAAACAATTTAAGGATGTCGCAGAGCTCAGTGTGATTTTCACGTTCTAGAATTTTCCTTTAAAATCACTATTCGCCTGCTTTCACTAGCCCTTAGTGGATTTGACAAAAAGAAAAAAAGGAACAAACAGTCGAGTCGCCAATTTTAAATTAACAAAATTTTAATCAACCCCCTTCCTGGAGAAATAAATGAGTGGTTCATTTCAGGTTTCCTTGTTATGGAACAGTTAAAACAATGTGAAGTAGAAGGACACTAGTACCGCGTGATTAAATTAACTGTAGGGTACCCGATACTCGCCACTCACCATTCCAGTGTTATTTAGGAAGGGGTCGAAGGAAACTGTGTCGTATGGAGGAAACTCGTATCATGTATAAGATTCTCATCTTCCAAGTAAGCACGCCGAGGTCGACGCGGAGCACGTGATCAGTTCGATGACGCCGTTATGATTACGAATTGCCGGTCGTTCGCGAGAGGTTTTCTCTTCCGACAAGCCAGAGAATGTACAGAACTTACCGAGGAGTTGTTTGTCTAGTCCGGGGGTATGAAGTTGTCCGAGTTGTCGAGTCCGAGGGGCTGTCTAGTCCGGGGTGGTTGGCGGCTAGTTCACTGTATGTACCTGTGTACGCAAATTTAAGAAAATTTATATCCCATCTGTGTCTCACTCCTTTACGTCGCTCCGTTGTATATTAATCTCCATAGTTTTCCTAATTACCTGCACACAAGGAGGAACTTTCTTGTGAACTTCTTCCTTGTAGGGAGTTTGCCAGCCAACAGGTCGTGATATCATAAGATGGCTACTGCTTGATTTCCGGCGGCCGTTAGTGATACCAGCGACGACGTAAGTTTTTCCCTAAATTCGTTTGCATTTTATTACTTACACAGTTTTGTTCGCTCAGCTGTAAAGCGCCGGAATTCTTAAATATAACTTTCTTACGTCTAAGTTTTATACTCTATTTAATAATAATAATACGTAAATAAAATCAATCATATGTGTGCTTATTAGAACCAGTTAGTTCCACTTGCTGTTCTGAGTTCCGCTTATTTTCTTATAAGGATCGTATTAAATCCGCGTCCCTTTCTACTTGGCTTCCATCTTGGAATAATAATGTCCCCTTCTCTTATATCGCTTACGCACTCCTGGTAATTGTCCTAACCCCGTTTATTTGACATTTCTTTTAGTCTGGCAATGTTGTTGTTATTTACGCTCTCTTGCTGTCTCTGTGCTCGCTCGTTGTCATGTTGGTGCTTCTGTGATACCGTATGGTTTTCGCTTTTGCGATACGACTGATGATCATTTACAATTGAATAAAGTTCAAATATTATTTTGTTTTCCGAGTGTCGGTAAATAATCATCTGGTTGACATTACGTCCTTGTCCTAATTGGGAATTAAAGTGTGTCTTTTATGAAAATATCATTCGACCGGATGTGTCATTATCCTCACGCTACCATTCTCCATGTTGGTACGCCGATTCTTGTTGTTTTCGTCAGCTCTCACTTAGCTAGCTGTCAACTTATTTTCTATAACTGCTTAATTTAAATGAGCCAGAAATAGTGTTGAGCCGAGCGCTGTATTAAATTACCTTATTAGGAGGGCATAAAATTTGTGATTTCGTAACTTGGGTGGCCGGTAACTCCATCTATTATTTCCTATAGGACTCATTGCAACGTAAGATAGGGGCGCGGATACGTTTCCCAATATTGCCGTTTGTTTTAAGGGAAATACTATAAATATTGGAGTGTATGTTCTGCATTCTTTAATTATACCAATGTGAGCTTAAGTTCATTATCAATTTGCTGCATCCCAGCACATTAACCACCATTGTCGCCGCCTCTTTCCTTGCCGCCTTCGGTACTTACATTCGACCGATAAAGGAGAGAAACGGTGACATATCTATATGTGTGTATATACTCAGAATGCATCGCATACCTTCCGTATCCGGTTAGATGATTTCGGGTTCAGTCCGCTCTCTCTTAGGAGACTGGAGAACCGTCTCTGCTTCGCGGGCTTTATTGTGGCGGCATTTATCGGCACGTAGAGATCTGGGGGAAAATTAGCTCTATGAACATGGCTTCTCTACACAATCAACCTCTCACACTCAACTTGATATAATTACTGTACTCGTTTACTTGGGGTGACACATCTCGCAGGGTCGGAGGAGGACCCCAGCTCAAACTTATGTAATTAGAGATATTGGCCGTCCGAAAACAGGAGTCTCTCTACCTTCTATGAGAATGCGTGCCATGTCGAGCTAGTCGACTTAGGGGCCTCCACATCTCAACACAGATATCCGTGTGCCTCTGCGATATTGCGCTATACGGAGATAACGCATCTCGCCTGGAGTACCTTCTCGCCCTTATGATTACGAGATGGTTTCTTACTATAACAACTTTAATAGCCTCCATGGCGCACCCGCCATGGCAAGCTAATATCAATACAAAGTTAACTGTACAGAGAATCCATAAACCACTGTGAGCTTTCACCAAGAGAATTAAAATCACTTAGCTTTAGATAATTCCGGATAGCGTTTCAGTCTCTCACACAATCACTCGCCCTTTCACTTCTTGAACTAGCACGCTTTCGCGCCATATAAAGAAACTAACTACAGGACGTTACTAATTGACTCACCATAGCCCCCTAGGGGGCGCTGCGCGGTGTTGCCACAGGGAAGAGATGTTCGAGCCCTATATATTCGCGTCTGTCGCGACACTAGTTGTGTTCACTACTGTCAAAACACGCTAATTTTTTTTTTTTTTTAAGATTCGTCCTTCCGGACAGGCTAAGACCATAGGCCATACTGCCTCTTCATTAGTTCATTCTGTTCATTTTATCTTCCATTAGTCATTTTCAGTAATAATGTCTTCAGTATTTCTTTGCCTCTTCATTAGTTTAATTTATCTTCCATAAGTCAATTTCAGTAATAATGTCTTCAGTATTTCTTCTTCATAATTCGTCGTCTAGTACCCATCCCATAGTACAAGCTTTGCTTAGTTTGGGACTAGGTCGATTTGTGTATGATTGTCCCTTAATATTTATTTATTTATTTATTTTATTTATAAATCAAATTTTAAACATTTTCAGTTTAAATTTTACAATAAATTCCGGAGTATATAGTTTTCAATATCAATGATAATTTCTGTTTTGTCTTAGCAGAAACGTCAAATCCGGGTGTAGAGTAACGTGTTACGTGTCCAATATAATCATAATATAATAGTCTCTTCATACTCTTCATAGTTCATTTTTATTTCCATGTCAATGGATTGAATAGGACAGGACAAGGACTTAGGACAGAGCAGGGCTTAGTCTTCATGTGTTCTTCATGGACTACCATGACAAAAAATATATACATAACCTAACTAAATTCTGTTTACAACATATTTACAGTGTTATTTACAAATTTATATACAGACAGATATGTTGAGGGATTCTTTAATAAATCCGTTACAGACAGCGGGATCAAATTTGGTGCACCGAAGATGTTAAGTAACTCATCCATCAGCACAAGGCGCTGAATGCCAAAAGATGAGCAATCAAATAAGATATGGTCCATGGACTGAACCTCTCCCATCCCACAGTGATCGCAATAAGGAGAATCGATGATATTTTTCCGATGTAGATGGAAATTTAGGCGACAGTGACCAATGCGCATTCGTGTGAGTGTAGTATAAAACTTCCTATTAACGTAGCTTTTAATCTTGCAAAACCAGGGTATATCATTGACTTGAGTGTCTAGCAACGAATACTGATGTGCTTTATTTTCAACCTCCGTACAGTGATACCAATGCCTGCCCCAATGGACAAGCATTCGTTTTTTTAAAATATTTACAATATCTGTGTATGGTAAAGCCACATTAAGGTCCCTACAGTCGGGATGTAAGGACGAAACTGTATTGACAATAGTACGAGCTAAAAAATCAGCTCTCTCATTACCTAAGACTCCTATGTGAGATGGAACCCAGACAAAATTTACTTTAAACTCATCAAAAATAATTGCAGCCACATTTTTTTTTATATCAAAAATTAAATAATTGGTATCTGCCTTGATTTTATTATTTGCTAAATTTTTTAGGACACTCATGCTATCACTGACTACTACCCATTCGTTACAATTTTGATTTTGCTCCATAATATGTTTCAAAGCAAAAAGAATAGCGACAGCTTCAGCTGTAAAGATACTAGCATGTTTACTAATCTTAAACCCAATTCCCTTATCAACATCAGGCTGGTAAATTGCAAAAGAAGTTGCTTTGTCATTTTTTGAACCATCTGTATAAACAAATTTACAATTCGACCATTCTGATAATAAAAGATAGACCTCATCCTTAGAGATTAATTTATGATCTATAACAATATTCATTGCAGGATATTTACTATAAAAGGAGTCTTTAAAGCATGGAAGCACAAGATTACTTTGATGTATTTTAAGCTCATCTAGAAGCTGAAGAAATGAAGAAAGCTCTTGAAGAATGTAAGCAGATTTTCCAAAAGGGACTGTTCGGCTAGCAATCAAGTTTCGGAGAAGATCATTATTAGGTAAGCTGTACAGCTTTAAAATAAACCTTTCCTTCAGGTACATAAACCTAACATTAACAGGAGGAAGTTGACTTTCAATTTGCATTGCTGCAATTGGACTAGTTCTAAACGCACCAAGTATTATACGCATGCACTTGTTTTGTATTTTGTCTAATCTTTCCACAAGTTTGATATCCCCAGCAAAACAAAGAAAGCCATATTCAAAGTGACTACGGACAAGAGATTTATACATATTCAATAGAACTTTGGGGTCTGCCCCCCAGGAAGTTGCACACAGAGATTTTAAAACATTACAAGCTTTATTGGCTTTAGTGATAATATTCTCAACATATGGTATCCAAGAAAGCTTTGAAGTAAAAGTTACACCCAAAAACTTGATGCTACTTGATATAGGCAATGGAATGCTGTTGTATGAGGGTCGTTCTCAAAATATTTGCACCGCTGCGTTAATTTTGCATTTTTTTTTAAAGTTGCGATTTATTTTTTTATTTTTCATATGATCGCTAGAAATATATTCAGACAATTGATATCACGTCGAGGGAAGTAGTTAAATTGAATATCTTAGAAGATATAGGTGTTTGAAATTTTAGGTCGACAGGTGAAAGACATCGATGTCAGGTAAACGACATTTGTTACCAAGTTATGACAAATATGTTCCAACTCCACTGAATTTGTTAGCAGGTTAACGACGACGGTTGCAGGTAAGTGACATTTTAAATAAAACCTACGTTGAACTGTCAAATAGTGCTTTTTTTATTGTTTTTGTTTTTCTTTTTTCCTTATGTTAGTAATTTGCATAAAAAAACAAGCATTTAATTCTCATCTCATAGGACATTTCTCAGGAGGTTTTTTGAAGCCTGTTCTATCCAGAAAGGTCATAACCGGCAAAAAGATGCAAAAGCATACCCACGTGATTTTATAAATTTCTTATGAAGGTTTAACAGCGAATCATTTAAATAACGTTTTTGCATCCTAATGCTGCCTCTTTTGACATATTCCTTCTTACCCGCTGAGCTGAGAGCTTCTTACTGCTGTTTTCGTCATCTTCAAGGAATTCCTTCACATCTGATAACCAGAAAGCCTTTGGCTGCGTTAGGTGGGATAAGCTATGCGAGGTATTGTCTGAAGCTGCCAGCACATCTGGTAACACTTTATCAACTGCCTTTACGAGTCTGGATACAGAAAGTGTCGGTAGGAGATGTCACATACAAGAACTTTAAGTTCCGGAAAGGCGTACGACAGGGATACATAATATCCCCAATACTATTTAACATGGAGCCCTTGAAGGTACGTGGTAGACATCGCCTATTTTGCATCACCCGAAGCAGAAGTGGCCCAACTTTTGGAATGACTCAAAACAACCAGCCTCAGAATGGGTCTCGATATTAATAAAAATAAGACCGAGCTGATGATAGTCGACCATTACTAGTCGACAAAGTACTAACCTGCTTCAAGAATTCGAAACTGTTGATCAGCTCCAGTACCTTGGCTCCATTGTCACAAGTAGAGGCACATGCAAACCAGAGATTCGCTGGCGAATCGGAATGGCAAAAACAGCAATGACCCAACGCGGCAAAATATGGAAAGATAAACACATCCCTAATCGGACTAACATGCACCTCGTCTGTGCACTTGTCTTCTCCATATCTCTTTATGGGGCAGAGACCTGGACACTCAAAGCCGCTGACAGGCAGAGGATAGATGCTTTCGAAATCTGGTGCGGGCGCCGCCTGCTAAGGATTCCTAAGACAGCTTGAAAGTAAAATGGAATACTCAAACTAAGCTACTTCGGTAATATATTGTTTTTTATAACAACGAAACATGAGTTGAGACACGGCGAGTGACCGATAAAACCTGGTTTTTAAATAATTTTGTATAAGTGTTTAAATAATTGTCGTTCACCTGCTGTATGTGTCGTTCACCTGTTTTTATATAGACAAGTGAACGACATACAGGTGATGGACAAAATTACAGTTATGTCATCAAAACAAATAAAGTATTTCGTTGATGAACTGCATATTTATACACATAAAAGTAGACCATACTTTACGCGTTATAAATTAAAATTAATGCAATAGGACACACGTCAACCAAAATATGGAAGGCAGAATACGAGGGGCACACCGAAATGATCGGGAATAGAGTACTTTAAACTGAGTTACATTAAATCCTTTTTTGTCACATGCATACTGGCGACTTACAATCACGATGCCGTTTTTACAATTTAAAAAAAGAACGATATATTTTTTTAATTCCATTTTTAAATTGACAACTCGATGAACAAAATGGAGCTGACGCGTGAAAATTTTCGTGCAATTATTTACCATAACTTTCGTCGTGGCTTATCTCCAGATGAATGTCGCAATGAGCTTGTTACTATATACGACATTGAAGCACCTAGTCAGACGACAATATATCGGTGGTATGCTGAGTTTCGACGGGGTCGTGCCTCTCTTGGCACCGTACCTTCATCAGGTCGGCCGAAAACGGCGGTTTCGCCTGAAAACATCGCGGCTGTGGAAAAACTACTAAAAGAAGATAGACATGTGACATACGAGCAGATTCGGGCAACCATAGGCATTGGAATGACTGCAATTCACACTATTTTGCATGGTGAATTGGGTGTCAGAAAATTGATTTCCCGATGGGTACCCCATAATTTGTCTGAAGAGCAAAAGGCGGCTCGTGTTGATTGGTGCCGATCTATTCTGAAATGCTACAATGGAGGAAAGTCAAAAGCCGTTTATAATATGGTCTCGGGTGACGAATCCTGGATTTATTCTTATGAGCCTGAAAGAAAGCACCAGTCGGCAGTATGGGTCTTCGATGACGAGGTCAAACCAACGAAAGTTGTGCGTTCTCGAAGCGTGTCGAAGAAGATGGTGGCTTCGTTCGTCTCAAAAAAGGGGCATGTTGCCACAATTCCTCTAGAAGAACAAAGAACCGTTACCGCTGATTGGTATATCACAGTTTGTTTGCCGGAGGTGCTGGCCGAACTTCGCCAAGGGAACCCGAGACGCCGCGTCATCTTACACCACGACAATGCGAGCTCCCACACCGCCCACAAAACAACTAAATTTTTGAACGACGAAAACGTTGAGTTGATGTCCCATCCTCCATACAGCCCTGACCTGAGTCCAAATGATTTTTTTACGTTCCCTAGAATTAAAGATTTATTGCGTGGTCAGCGGTTTGAGAACCCAGAAGCCGCTGTGGAAGCCTATAAATCGGCCATTTTGGCAATGCCTACTTCAAACTGGAATTATTGTTTTAATGACTGGTTTAAAAGAATGCAAAAGTGCATTGAATGTAACGGAGAATACTTCGAAAAACAATAAAATATAATTTATGTATATAGTGCACATAGTTTTTTAAATTCCCGATTAGTATTACTTGTTATGGACGGTTTTGGCCTGGAAGCTGCACTTTGTGATGGAAGCAAGCCGTTTTGCACGGTGATAATATAGACCAAAATAAACGATTTCACTCGAGGCGAAATTAGTTTCACCCCTTAGGAACAGAGATGGCGCCACTTATTCAAAAAAAGTTTAAAAAATTCTAAATCCTGAACGGATACTCCGATTTTGACGTAAGAGGTGCCAATCGGCAGATAATTACCCAATTTAACATGAAAAAAATTAAAATCACGTAGAAAATAATTTTGGATACCTAAGAAATAATATTTTCTGAAAAAAATATTTAAAAATTTGTGATTTTTGGAATTTTACTCGTAAAAATGTATGTACATGGTACTTTTTTTATTTATTTATATTAATACACAACTAATTTTACATTTACGAAAAAAAACCGCATATCATTAGCTCGTATAATTCCAAAGTTATTGAAGAATACAGACATGGCGCCGCTGGGTCAAAAAATCTTACAAAAAATCTAAAACCTCAACGGATATTCCGATTTTGATAATTAAGGTGGTAATCGACAGATAATTACTTAAATTTGTTTAAAAAAATAAAATAAAAATTCAAATAGGCAAAAAGTAATAATATTTCCAAAAAAAAACATACATTTTGAAAAAATATATTTTTTTTTGGGGCTTTTATGTAATTTCATATAAAAAAAATTATGAATATGGCTTTATTTTACTTATGTATATTATAACACTATTAGGTAATTGATCGTTTAATAAAAAACCGCATATCGAGAACTTGTACAGTTCCAACGGTATTGAAGATTTTACTATAGGGTGCCGGTGCGATGTTGCCGCCGCTCGTGCAACTTATGTACATGTATATAAAAAAGTATTCTCCCGTTTCGAAGGTACTGATTACCCTGAAAATATAACCACAATTGAAAGTACAAATAATAATCATCCCAAGTAGCACACAACACACTTATATCCCTTGTACAGCTTAAATGAGAGTTTTAACGGGTGAATAGGCTCTTATACAACCAGTTTGCTAATATCACAAGTATATTCTGCCTATTTTCACTAAACTGTGCATTGTAACGTGCATGTTAGGCCGTTGCATCGGCTGCAACAACGCATTTTTCCATAGCTCGATTTGCACCCATACTAACTGTTCTATTGTGGATCGCACCTGCAACCTGCTTCCAACGCCATTCCATTCCCAAAAAGAAAGGACTTGGGACAGGATATATCCAAATTAAGACGTTTATTTCACATTTGGCTCGCTTGAAACGCTACACGCAGAACATGTTCTTCAATGGCAGCTGAAGTAGTCGGCGAAAGGCTTGTCGCCAGCTCTGTGAAAGCATCGAAGCATTCAAATTGCAGTCGTCAGTGCAACGGTCTACTAGTAGCAGTTTACAAAACAGTTATTACTTTAAGTAATGAAATGATGACTGCACTTCAAGGCTTTCACAGAGTATGACAAGACGTCTAATTTTAATACAATAATTTTAATAGAAAAGAGACCTGTTTTAAAACTTGCATGTTACCTATACCCTGAAATAACTACTGCTTTTGCAAGTAGTTACATTGTTATCTATAGAAATTCTCTCTCGATACGTAACGGCTCATGTGAAACAATTACTTAGGGCCATTTTTGTTTCTTTTTTTAGTGTGTGTTTAAATAATTAATGTCATTCATTATTATAACAAAACGGGATTTAACCGAGTTCAAAAATGTTTATTTACCGCAATTAAGTCCCGTATTATTATTTTAATATAATGTGTGAAAATCGTGTAAGATTCAATCACTATATTAATGTCATTAATTGGTTCTCAATTAATCGTAACGTTGTTGGTCCCAGATTCACATGCAGGCTATACGATGCTCCAACAGAGCATATATTATTACTGATAATGCGATTCGAAAAGATCTATTTAAACTAAAAAACACTAAACTAAACAAGCTTGTGAGATACCTTCCATCTATTTCAGCTGCCATTGAATACCGTTTCATGCAAACCAAATGTGGGTTCACGTTTTAATTTGGAAATATCGAGTCCCAAGTCCTTCTTTTTGGGAATGAAACGGCATCAAATAGGTGGGGTCGACAATAGTTGAAGGTTAGTTCAATTTGGAAACTCCTTGAACATTATGGATACAAATTGGGCTGTGGCATAATGCGTTGTTGTTTTTTTTATGATGCGACGGCCTAACTTGCACGTTACAATGCAAAGCCTGCAAAGACTAAAGTGAAAATAAAACGTAAAGTAAGTAAAATATTGATTCAGAAATGCTATTTAGCATCTAATATACTTGTGATATTAGCAAACAGGTTGTATAGGAGCCTATTTACCCGTTAAAACTCTAATTTAAGCTGTACAAGGGATATAAGTGTGTTGTGGGCTACTTGGGATGATTATTATTTGTACTTTCAATTGTGGTTATATTTTCAGGGTAATCAGTACCTTCGAAACGGGAGAATACTTTTCTATACATATACATGTACATAAGTTGCACGTGCGGCGGCAACATCGCACCGGCACCCTATAGTAAAATCTTCAATACCGTTGGAACTGTACAAGTTCTCGATATGCGTTTTTTTATTAAACGATCAATTACCTAATAGTGTTATAATATACATAAGTAAAATAAAGCCATATTCATAATTTTTTTTATATGAAATTACATAAAAGCCCCAAAAAAAAATATTTTTTTTCAAAATGTATGTTTTTTTTTGGAAATATTATTACTTTTTGCCTATTTGAATTTTTATTTTATTTTTTTAAACAAATTTAAGTAATTATCTGTCGATTACCACCTTAATTATCAAAATCGGAATAGCCGTTGAGGTTTTAGATTTTTTGTAAGATTTTTTGACCCAGCGGCGCCATGTCTGTATTCTTCAATAACTTTGGAATTATACGAGCTAATGATATGCGGTTTTTTTTCGTAAATGTAAAATTAGTTGTGTATTAATATAAATAAATAAAAAAAGTACCATGTACATACATTTTTACGAGTAAAATTCCAAAAATCACAAATTTTAAATATTTTTTTCAGAAAATATTATTTCTTAGGAATCCAAAATTATTTTCTACGTGATTTTAATTTTTTTCATGTTAAATTGGGTAATTATCTGCCGATTGGCACCTCTTAATTCAAAATCGGAGTATTCGTTCAGGATTTAGAATTTTTTTAACTTTTTTTGAATAAGTGGCGCCATCTCTGTTCCTAAGGGGTGAAACTAATTTCGCCTCGAGTGAAATCGTTTATTTTGGTCTATATTATCACCGTGCAAAACGGCTTGCTTCCATCACAGAGTGCAGCTTTTTTTCATAACAAATAGGACTAGATCATTTCGGTTTGCCCCTCGTATAGACTACATACCCATTACAAACTCCCGCTCGCGTAAGTTTATGTATCATATTTTTTTAGTGCAGCACACTGACGACGTGTCACTCGGAACAGTGTTAGGTGGCAACTGAAGGTGTCGATTTAGGCGGGGTGAGGCAGGGGCAACGAAATAGTAGTCACACAATTGTAATGTTTGTCTCATGACAAGTGAACGACAAAAAATGGCGTGGAAAAACTTAGAAAGAAAGAAAGAAAGAAATACATTTATTCGTGACGAGACACAAAACATAATTACATAAAAGGTGTGACAGAAACAATAATAAAATAAAACAATATGCAACTATTTTTATGGCTGTGTCACGAAAAGGTCCCACCTCAGCAAGATGCTAGCTCGAGAGCCAGCGCTGATCTTCCGGTGGGACCGGTGGGACCGGTGGGACTTAAATTGCAAATAATTCTCAAAATAAGCATAGTATTATTATTCGATATGGTAGTATTAAATCTTCATCATATATGAAAATAAAATGGAGTACTGAACTTAAGCTAAGTCGGTAATGTACATGTTCTTATTACAACGAAACATGAGTACCTCGCGTTGGGACACGGCAAGTGACCGACAAAACCTAGTTTTGAATCGTTTTTTGTCTATTAATATACTTTACTTTTAATTAAAAGCATTTGGCCTCTATGTAAAAAGTGTCTTTAGATATGTGATGATAGTTGAATATTTAAAATAATGCGGTGTAAAAAACTTCTTTTAAGACAAACTCAACAGGTTTGTTGTGTGTAATGTACATGTTCTTATTACAACGAAACATGAGTACCTCGCGTTGGGACACGGCAAGTGACCGACAAAACCTAGTTTTGAATCGTTTTTTGTCTATTAATATACTTTACTTTTAATTAAAAGCATTTGGCCTCTATGTAAAAAGTGTCTTTAGATATGTGATGATAGTTGAATATTTAAAATAATGCGGTGTAAAAAACTTCTTCTAAGACAAACCTGTTGACAGGTGGCGGTGCAAATATTTTGAGAACGACCCATGAGATAGGTAATAGGCAAGACAGTACATTTGCGTCCAAATACGAGTCATCATCATCTCAGCCATAGGACGTCCACTGCTGAACAAGCCAAATACGAGTACTTTGGATTTATCTGAATTCACCTCAAGACTAAGATAACTAAAGTACTGATTTAAATCTACTAATGCCTTGTTAATGATAGTTGATAGTAGGTTCATATCAGTTCCTGTTGTATAGACAACCAGATTGTTGAAGATCGCCGCCACACTGCTGCCTATGACGCGCGATGACCCAGGAGGACAAGCTGCGCGTCATTAATATAAGTTTGATTTATATCGAATCATTTAATTGTAAATTGATCTCATAGATAATAAGATTGATCCAAAGAAGCGATCCATTATGCAATTTATAAACGATCCATAAAAGAGATCCCTCACTTGTACTATGAGAACCCTACAATTGATCTTATAGCAAAGTAACCGTGAACCTTGTAAAGGATATTTTTCTATAAATAGACAGAGCATGTCGAGCTCAACCTTGTTGTTAAGTTTCAAAACAAACGGTCTATAAAAACGACCCAAAAACAGGTAAAAACCCGCTCCCATTGTACCTTGACACACTGACCGAACCCATTGTAATTGCTCTAATTGCGCAACTGAGGCGCTGACCCACTAACCGAGTAGATAAGACCCTAGGCCATAAATTCCTGTACACAATGAGATGGCGCCGGCGCCGCATAGCGTCTTATCTGATCGGCAGCGGACAATAGACTGGCGCCGCCATAAAAATGTTGCCGACTATATACGGCGCCCTTACCTGCGCGCCGAGCCGAGTTTTATCGGTCGTGTAATTAAATTCATATCAAGATTATCGAATGATAATAGATCCTTGAATAAGTATTGTCTAAAAATAGCTGTAAAAGAATCCTATTAGAATATGTAACTTTTATTAAAATCGGTTGTGAACTTTAGATGTAAATGTAAAATTAGAGAACCCATTGTATAGATTTTGCCAAAGTTGGATATTAATTCTGTTATAACTTATTTCTTTTATAGCTTAGATGTTTTAAAGTAATTTGATCTCCAACCCTGAGTTGAACCTTATAATGTATAAAAATCTTATTGCAATCCCATTGAACCTGAATTTTATAGAAATGTGTGAAGGTGATTCTTCAAGTGAAAATCAACCTGAAAATTATAACGAACCAAAAGTGGTTAACCAATAGGAGCCAATGATTTATGTAAGGGACTTCCGATCCTGCTATCGCCAAATAACGGCCAAAAACGGTCTAAAGTTCCTTTTTTCTATTAGATACGTGTTCTTATTGGACGAAAGTGTGAAATTCTACGGCTTGTTGATTAGTACACTAAGTTTAGCGTAAGGAAATCTTTATAAGTCATAGAATAATAGAACCGATTACAGTACAGTTCCAGATCTCAAGCGAAGAAGTTTTATTACGTGATCCAAGTATATCCCAGTTACCTTCCTACCCAGTAACCTTATTTCTTAAGTTCAGTATAAGTCGTGTTACGTCGTTATAATTAATTTAGGCAGTTTTAGTGTAGGTTTGCAAGGCAGATCTTCTATATCTCGTCCTCTTTAGATTCATTAGTTTTACAAGTTTAATTATCGTCAGTATTTCGTGTTAATTAGTTTCAATGGTCCTTCGTGTTTAAGTTAGGCTACGTTTTAGGATAATTAGGATACGTAGTTTTAGCTAGGTTTACGTCGATTTTGAGCCGATCCGATCAGAACTCTTACAGAACGTTGAGCTATCGAAGGAGACCGCGTTGGTGGAAGCCCGATCGCTTTCACAGATCATCAGCAAATTGTAAGTTTTTGATGTTAGGTCCTAGAATTAAATTAAGCCTTTTAATGTATAGAATAAAAATTAATGGGGATAGTATTCCACCTTGACAAACTCCTGTGGACGACAGCCTAGGTCCATATAGATGATTATTGTATTTTGCAAATACTTTTCTATTTGTTAAGAAAATTTCAATCCAGTTTATTATTTTTCCAGGTATCCCAATACTGAATAATTCCTTACATAAAATGGAAATATTCACACTGTTAAATGCACCAGAAATATCGAAGAAGACTGACAGAAGATATTTATTATTTGATAAACAATGCTGAACGTCGAGTTGCAGTTGGCATATACTTTCACGAGAAGATCTACCTCTACGAAAACCAAACTGATTTTGAGGTAAGAGACAATTTTGCTCTATGAAAAATTCCAAACGTTGTTTTAAAAGTTGTTCAAATACCTTACCAACACACGATGTAAGAGCTATTGGCCGATAAGAATCTGGTAATAATTTATTTTTATTAGGTTTTAATATTGGAACTAAGCAATCCGTTTTCCATTCATCAGGTATATTATTTTCCTTCCAAAGACGATTTAGTATGTGTAAAAAGGTATTAAATCCGCCTATACTTAATTTTTTAAATAGAATGTATGGAATACCATCCAAACCAAAGGTTGTGTCTCGTCTAGAAAATACTGCAGACTTAAGCTCCTCTAATGAAAAGGGTTCAATGAGACAATGATTATTGGAATCAAACTGTGCATAATTTGAGGGCTTATTTAAAACTAAATCGGGTGTGTATTTTCGCAAGAATTCGGGTATCCAACTGTCATCGGGAGTGTTATTATGTATATATGTTTTATTAAATTTGCGCATGAATTTCCATATAATAGAGAGAGGCGTACAACGATTAAAAGACTCACATAATGTAACCCAACTATTGTGACGTTCATTTTTAAGAGTAAGTTTCTTTAAAGCTCGAAGTCTTTTAAACTCGATATAATTTTCCTCACTGGGATTATTTTTAAAATGTATATAGGCTTGTTTTGTATTTGTGACAGCTTCCGTGCACTTTTGATTCCACCATGGCAATCGGGGCTTATTCATAGATTTTCTCGAGCAAGATTTATTATTATAATTGACACCTGATGAGGCATTTGCAGAGGTAGAGTTAGGAATAGACTGTGCAGCAGCAGTAAGAATAATATTACAGAAAGAACTATAAGCATCTAGTGAAGAAAGTGTATAAAAATCCAAATTTGCTAGACAAGAATCTACAATGTTAACATACATTTTCCAATCCACCCTTTTGTAATTTGGGAAGATGGGCAAATGTACATTATTACACATTTGATTTAAATTATTTTCATTATTACTAACAAAAACTTCAATCATTACAGGTAAATGATAACTGTTACCTAGAGGGGAACCTTCTGAAGAGTGTCATCAAAGTATGTATCGACAATAGTATATGTAAGACTATTATGAATAAGTAATGCAACACCATTATGGTTATTACCACAATCATTTCTTGCTACATTGTAGCCTCTAATTGAAAATGTTTTATTTGGTTTTAACCATGTTTCAGAAATAATTCCAATATGTATATGATTTTCATATAAAAATCGGGTTAAAATGAGCCTATTACTAGATATACTCTGAGCATTCCATTGCACTATATTAAGCATACTATCTATTATTTAGGTTTTAGATATATTTTTGCTGAACGTGTTTTGTAAAACTTCTCTAATACTATTGCTATTAATGGGCTGTTCTTTGTTTGTACAAATTTTCATAATGGCCTCTACAATTATATTCATGAATTTGTCAGATTTTGTTAAATTATTTATTTGTGTGTTTATATGTTTGGCTGAGAGTTGAGGGAATTCATTTTCATTAAATAAATCCGAATATTTCACAGATTGCGACTTTATTTTATTTTCTTCAATTTTTTGCTTTTTGATAGGGCAAATAGCTGAAATGGCGATGTGTTCACCACCACAATTGGGGTATCCCAAAAAAAATTACCCCCCCTTTTTATATTTTTAGTCGATGAAATAGGCCATTTTATAATACCAATTTCATTAACTCTTCATTAGAATCAGTAGTTATTTTTTTATTAATTATTTTAAGAAGCTCACAAGATGACGTCATGATTTCCGCGCGTGTTTGAGGATAGTAAAAAAACGCTATTCAGCGCACTCTTATTTGTATTTTTTACTATTTCACTGGTAAACCTACGCATTTCTGAAGTTGTGAAACTGGCCATGAAATTCCCAAAAAAAAATATATTCGATATCTTGTCAAAGAACTGTCAGGTGACAGTTTGTAAATAACCAACAAAAAATGTAATTGTTTTCAAGTTTGTTTTCATTATTTTACTACAAGTTATATGTGCTGCTTTTCGATAGCTCTGTCTTAATTTTGGACTTATTTTTCACGCCAGGCTAGTCTCCATGGCTATGCTTTGACCGTACCAACAAATATTTGACTTGGAATACGATAAAAGTATTTGTGTGATACTAGATAAAATGGAAATAACAGTCCTAAAACCTAAAAATTCAACATCCCAACAAGCTTCATGGAGCAGATTATTGTTAATACTTTAAAACAGTCAAAGGATTCACTATGCAGAATTATGTTTAAGGACGAAAATATTGCTGTCAAGATTCCTAGGAAAATCTCATCACGTCTAACAACATTAAAGATAGAAAACTTGCTAGTAAATGGATCCGGAAGATTAAATTGACAAAAATGTACAAACTACTAAGTGTGAATTACATCATAGTTCTATTTCATTCCTATATATGAAGTAAAGTTTTTGGATGATGTATATGCTGTGTCGTAACTTTAATGAATGTATAATGTAGCAGAAAAAATTAAACTCATGTTATTATAACAGTTTTTTTATTGAAAGTAAATAATCTTTGTGACATTTTCAAGAAAAAATTCCTCGATCGAACCTTCCTGTCCTCTTTTATGTTCATGCTGGCTTTAAACTGTCTGCAAGGTGGTGAGAGTTGCGGTTGCCCTTTTGGGTGGGTGTTGACTGTTGAATCAATGAAAATATTCTTGTAGTGTACTTGTAGTGGATCTGATCGAGATTCATGTCTCTAAAAGTATCGAAGGTGTCGAAGGGCACGTTTAAGATTTTCTTGGGATCCAACATACCATCAAAGTTTTGGTTTTGGTCATACGCCTAAAAGTAAAACACACGTAAGTGTCTAATTTTTAAATACAAATATAAAACAAACCTCAAATGTTTTGAGATGATTACCTTCTTATTAAATCAGCATTTTTAATAACCACCGATGCATTTCTCCTTTAAAGCTCGGTTTGGTGCATTCACGCAGTCTTTGTTAATCGCAGTTAATTGACAAGAAATATAAACAATATAGGTAAAATCGCTTGAACTATTTCTCGAGATATTAGTCTGCATCCTAATTTTTTATAACCGATGTTATTTTTATTTCCACCCATCGTCTCGTAAGTGTTTAATAAAACTCTTTTTCTTGTTGAACGTAAGTTACACGAGTTAAGAGACGATGTAAATATATATACATATATATTAATCCTGGAATGGCAGCTCCTGGTTTTTGCAAATGTCAGTTTTTAATAAATAATCTGATTCACTTAATAAAGAATAATAAACCATGCTTGTATATGTTCAATACCATTTCTAGAAAATCCCGATGTAAATATTGAAAATGTAAATAAATAGTCGTCTGACAGTAACAATGACTTGTTACTGTCAGACGAAATATTTACCGGTCCAAACATAAAATCTGTGATAATTTGTGTTCAATTTAGTTTCAATTGCCAGCGCAATCAAGTATTTAAAATATTCTTGAATGTTTGATTCACAACTTCAACATTATAATATTAAAGAATTATCATAATTATTGAAGGAAAGGGCAGTATAATAGCAGTAAGATAATAATTGTAATGAACCGTTAGTATAATTTGGACCGAGTATTGGGGTAACCACAGATAACACCACCTGTACCTTTCCAAACTACGGTGACGTAGTAAAACCCCGGTTACTGAAGGTCAAGTGAAAAATTGGGTAGTATCTTTTTTACGAAATTTTTGTAATTTTTTTCAATAACTAGAAATGGTTCAGAAAGAACCCAGCTCGTCAGTCATAATCGAATTAACGGTTTTGAAAAAAAACGGTACACCCCAATTAGCGCACTTGGTCATTGTTTTCGGACATTGCTTGAAATTGTGGTGACTAGCACATATCGAGCATACCTCAACATTTTTACAATATTTCGCTATATGCCCAAAACGCATGCATTTTAGGCACTGCTTAACTGGTGGTACATATTGCCCTACTTCGTGTCGCCAGTGATCCAGGCTGACATATTCTGGTAATTGAATTGACGCAAATGTTACAGCAACTGTTTGGGTCGGAGTGAAGGAGATCACGCCCCGGTCATCCTTTACCCGCCGCATGAACCGCCTAACCTGTATATTTTTTTTAGTTGACGCTATCAGTTGGTAATTTTTTTTATTAGATAGGTCGACGGGAACCGAAGTTAACACTCCTGTTATACTCCATTTCAAATACGAAGGCCCGATGCACTTGAAACTTAACAATAGGGCTCATAATGTTTGTCTTTTGTTATCTAATTAGGAACACTTCAAAATGGCACGCGTCGGTACTGGGTCCGGCCAAGTATCTTTTGTTATCACTAATCCTATTGTTAATGCCTAATGACCTTCTCAAGTGCATCGGGCCATGGTATTTGAAATGGAGATACCTCGGTGCTCGCCGCCGGAATTGATGCGGTCATTTGTAACTCATCAAGGAGTTTTTCGTTCTTTAGAAACACATTGGCGTTATTAGGTAAGTCAAAATTAATCGCAACTTTATAAGCATTAATTGCCTTTAGGTGCATTACGCCCGACACGCAATGACGCCTAATGCCGCTGGATATCGCTAGCCTGTCCTTGTCCGTAATTTTTTCGTCATTTTCATTATGGGTGAGGAACCACACAAACTCCGTTTTGGAACTATTTTCATCATACTTCCGGAAATAGTTTTCTGCTCTATAAATCTTGTACTTATCTTGTTCTTCTATTTTACATTCCTCGGAGTCCGAAGACTTTCGCCTCGGCCGTTTTTCCGCACGCCCCCCATGGTAAATGGGGAAGCATACCCCTATTTACAAAGTCCACTAACTATTTATGACTTATTTTACACAAACTTTATACAAATAAACACTAATATTTACACATAAAACTATTTTGCAAAAATATTTTTTTGCGAGCGCGCCTTTCGTATTCAATCGTTCCCGCCCTTAACAACTTCGTTCCAAAACACGCTAACTCTTCCAAGCAAACGAACTGTCAAACCTTAAACCCGTTCCAGACCTTCCGATCCTACCCGATCCGATCCTACTTATCGGATAATGTAGTTGTTTGTGACTGTGGTTTAGTTCAGTTACCTACTTGTTGATTCTAATGTGTATGTAATCTTATTTAAGCTGATGGCCTAGTTGCCAATGCTTGCAACAAATAAAAATAAAAAAATAGCTATTTGTCATTGTCACTGTCAAACGCCGCCAAAAAAATAAATCGCTTCAAAACATTCAATATACTCTATGATCGCTTCCATTCCTTTACTCTTTGAAGTAATCACTAAACGGTATATTTTATACGTATATGACGTCGCCGAGAGACGCGCGTGTATGTTTCTCATTCTGGCGTCTTGTTTTTAATTTTAACTAATTGCTACAATGATTGACGCCGCGGCTAACGATGCACTGGACGCGCTGGCGGCTTGTCGCTGCTGCCTCCTGGGCCCGCAGCAGCGCTGTCTGAAGACGCCGTACACCCATCTAAACAACACCGAAATATATTCAGATATGCTGAAAGAATGCTTCAATATACAGGTAAATAAATATTTCTCTTACTTGGCAATACGATTTTAATCAAGAGTTGAATTCCTACAAAATTCTTTAAGATTTACGCTCAAATTTTTGTATATAACTGACCTTTACAATTTGTAGTTATACTATTTATTTTGTCATATTTACATAACCTTATATCTTTATTTTGTCCTTAACATCTTCGAAAAACTTTTAAGTCTAGTTGCTTTATTAGTAATATATAGGTTATTAAGCTTAAGAAAAAATAAAATGGGAAACTTTGGTTGACCATTGGATACAATTGCAGTCCAGCTTGATTTTATAATGGGTGGCAACTCTGGTCATAATCCCATTATAAAACTATTTGTATTGCACTAAACAAACTTTTTAAAAAACTGAATATTGTGTTGCAGCTAGATGTACCCAGCGATGAGTGTGGCATCTGTGAGAAGTGTGTGGTGCGCCTGCGAGACGCCAGCCTCTTCAAGCGGCAAGTGCACCGCAGCCAGCGGGAGCTGCAGGAGCGGCTGGCCAGAGCTATTAAAATCATAGGTAAATTTTACTCTATATTATGACATGGATGTTCATATAGAGAACCCAAAGTATTTTCAAGAGTTCTGTTACAATTATTAAGATAATTAATGTTGGTTTTGTTGTCTGTTGTTATAGAAGAAGCACCTCCTACAGTCGTGAAGATGGAGATAGCTGATGAGGATGGGACAAGTGATAACTTGTCAGGTCAGTGTCAACATAAACACACCAGCTAACTTAAACTAGGACTATTCAATATCATAAGTAATGTGTATCAGGTAAAAAGTTGTAGCTTGTAGTTATAGCATCATTAGAGTATTTAAGAGTTTTGTTTTTATTTCAGGTGAAGTGCTCCCAGACAACATGTCCAGTGCTGGCGGTGAGGGCGAGGGTGCTGCATTATGTGAGTACCGAGTTTCTTTTTGTATTCGTTATAACTGTGCATATTCTTAATATCTTTTGTATTCGTAATAACTTTCAACAACTCTCTGGTTAAGGAAATTGATAGGAGGATAGCATTAGGATGGCGGAAATTCTGGTTGTACAAAGATGTATTCAAAAATAACTTACCAGTACATCTGAAGAAAAAAGTATTGGACACAACAATTCTTCCAACAGTTACATATGGATGTCAATGTTGGCCTCTCACTGCAACCATTACTCACAAGTTAAGAACATTTCAAAGAGCTACGGAGAGGTCAATGTTGAACATCAAGTTAAAAGACCATATAAGATAATAATAATAATAATAATCACAAATTATACTACGACCGATACTACGACCGCGCTATACTCACAGATCGCACAATCCATTATAACAGACCAGACATCACGTTAATAGATAAGATAAATAAGACCACTTACCTCATAGACATCTCAGTCCCTAATACACATAATATACAGAAGACCATCACAGAAAAAATAACGAAATACACAGAACTTAAAGATGAAGTAGCTAGAATATGGAGGCAGGAAAAAGTATACATAGTCCCAATAGTTCTATCCACAACAGGCGTCATCCCAAAACATCTACACCATAGTTTGAAATTGTTAGGTCTGAAAACATATATTTACACAATTCTACAAAAAGCCGCCATATTAAACACATGCCGAATTGTAAGGAAGTTCATGCAACTAGACCCAGATAACACACAAATTGCTATCTAATTACTTACAAGTACTTAAATTAAATATTCCACAACTAGCCCTACATTTTACTTGGTGAAAACCCGTAAATGTAGGTAATACCAGCCTAGAGCTGAGAATGAAAATCCTTCCGAAAATAATAATAAGACATTTATTCAATGTTTTTGTACATTTTTGGTTATGGAACATGTAGCAGTTGTATAGTAACAAAACAATGAAAAGGAAGATGGCTCAGCTAATGCCAGTGGCCTGAGCCAATATGACTCTTGGTCACCGACGCTGTTATTCTGCCACCCCCATGACTTAGAAACTAAATACATAAAATTATTATTAGATATATAAGCTTTTGAAAAAAAAAAATATATTAGATTACAGGTGTCAGGTGTTATGTACTGACATAAGGAAAATAACAAAAGTAACAGATATAGTACAAATAGTCTGTAAACTGAAGTGGAGATGGGCGGGTCACGTTGACAGATTAAAGGACGGACGCTGGAGCGAGAGGGTCATACAATGGTATCCTAGAGATGGAAAGAGAGCAAGAGGTAGACCGAAAAAGCGTTGGAGCGATGACATTACCATGACCGCTGGTGGAGACTGGCAGAGGCATGCAAGGGATCGGCGCACGTGGCACAAGATGGAGGAGGCCTATGCCCAGCAATGGGCGCCCAAACAATTGGAAAACTATTAGGACAGTGACTTATGAAAGATTATCTATATATATATTACGCGAGGCCGATTTTTGTACATCCCATCAGATCTACAGTTATGGTCCGATTTTGATAAATGATATGTCATTAGATTCGTCTCATGCTGGAGAGGTGCATAAAACTCTTGGAATTTTATTTTTTTCCTGAAAAGGTACTGAAAAATGGATTTGAAAAAACTACTGTGCGCTAACCACGTGACTTAGACCACGTGACCTGTGATCCCTATTTTGACATAAGATGACAAAATAATAATAAGCATGATTACGTAACACACCTGTAGTAAGTTGTTCAGCATGATGAAATATTATTTTTGAGTCGGCAACATAATATCCGCAACACTTAAAACATGTACGAATATGCAAAAATAATTTTACAGTTTGTTGACAATGAATGACAGTAACCATATTCTGACAACTTTTAATGTCTTTTTTATTGGGGGCTATTATGTCAATGCTCTAAACTAAATTGCCAGGTTGTTTATCTTTTTAAAATGTTGATATGGAAACTTTTTTCGCATACCTGTTAAAAATATGGAGAAAAAAGCCGGTTTTAAACGTCATTCAAATAAGTAAATTTATGGTAGATTATTATAAATATGATTATATAAGTCCATCAAAAAAATAATTCCAAGGAAAATGGCATGAGTTATGGTAAATTAAATGGTATTTAGAAGAAACTTAGTCCTTCCGCTTGCATGTCGACGGGATGGGAAATGTGGTCGAGTTGAGAATATGGATGACTTATTGACAATGTAGCTAAGTTGCGAATGTATCTACATTGGTAATATGGATGAGTTGGTAAAATGGACGAGTTGGAAATGTGGACGAGTTGGGAATATGGACGAGTTGGGAATGTGGATGAGTTGGTAAAATTGACAAGTTGGTAATATAGACGAGTTGGGAATATGGACGAGTTGGGAATGTGGATGAGTTGGCAAAATAAGCAAGTTGGGAACATGGACGAGTGGGCAATGTGGACGAGTTGAGAATATGGACGAGTTGGGAATGTGGATGAGTTCGCAAAATGAACAAGTTGGGAACACGGACGAGTGGGCAATGTGGATGAGTTGCGAATATGGACGAGTTGGCAATGAAGACGACTTGGTAATACGGACGAGTTGGTGATATGGAAGATTTGGCAATAAAGACGAGCCGATAATAAGGACAAGTTGGTATTGTAGACGAGTTGGGTGTATCGTCGAGTTGGGAATATGGACGAGTTGGAAATGTGGATGAGTTGGCAATGTGGATGAGTTGGCAATGTGGATGAGTTGGCAATGTGGATGAGTTGGTAAAATTGACAAGTTGGGAAAATGGACAAGTGGGCACTATGAACGAGTTCGCATTATGGACGAGTTGACAGTGAAGACGAGTTGGTAATATGGACAAGTTGGCAATGAAGATGACTTGGAAATACGGACGAGTTGGTGATATGGAAGATTTGGCAATAAAGACGAGCTGATAATAAGGACAAGTTGGTATTGTAGACGAGTTGGGTGTATCGTCGAGTTAGGAATATGGACGAGTTGGAAATGTGGATGAGTTGGCAATGTGAATGAGTTGGTAAAATTGACAAGTTAAGAACATGGACGAGGGGGCAATGTGGACGAGTTCGTATTATGGACGAGTTGGCAATGAAGACGAGTTGGTAATACGGACAAGTTGGTATTATGGACGAGTTGTCAATGTGGACGAGTTGGGAATTTGGACGAGTTGGGAATGTGGATGAGTTGGCAAAATGAACAAGTTGGGAACACGGACGAGTGGGCAATGAAGACGACTTGGTAATACGGACGAGTTGTCAACGTGGACAAGTTGAGAACATGGACGAGTTGGAAACGTGGATGAGTTGGCAAAATGAACAAGTTGAGAATATGGACGAGTTGGCAATAAAGACGAGCTGATAATAAGGACGAGTTTGTATTGTAGACGAGTTGGGTGTATCGTCGAGTTGGGAATATGGACGAGTTAGAAATGTGGATGAGTTGGCAATGTAGACGACTTGGAATTGTGGACGAGTTGGGCATATGGACAAGTTGGAAATGTGGACGAGTTGTATTTGTGGACGAGTTAGCAATATGGACGAGTTGGCAATGTAGATGAGTTTGGTGTATGCACGAGTTGGTAATGTGGACGACTTGGCATTGTGGACGAGGTGGGAATATGGACCAGTTGGAAATGTGGATGAGTCGTATTTGTGGACGAGTTAGCATTGTGGACGAGCAAGTAATATGGACGCGTTGGCATTGTGGATGAGTTGGGAATATAAACGAGTTGGCAATGAAGACGAGTTGGTAATACGGACGAGTTGATAATATGGACGAGTTAATAATAAGGACGAGTTGGTATTGTAGACGAGTTGGGTGTATGGACGAGTTAGAAATGTGGACGAGTTAGCAATATGGATGAGTTAGCATTGTGGACGAGTTGGGAATATGGATGAGTTGGCAACAAAGACAAGTTGGTAATATGAACGAGTTGGCAATGGAGATGATTTGGGTGTATGGACGAGTGGGCAATGTGAACGATTTGGCATTGTGTACGAGTTGGGAATGTGGACGAGTTGGGAATATGGACGAGTTGGAAATGTGGACGAGTTGTATTTGTGGACGAGTTGGCATTGTGGACGAGTAAGCAATATAGACGCGTTGGAATTGTGGACGAGTTGGTAATATGGACGAGGTGGCATTGTGGACGAATTTGGAATATGGACGAGTTGCCAATGGAGACGAATTGATATCTATAAACGTTTTTTACTCTATATTTTATACAATTGAGTTTTTGTAACATTTTTTATTATCAATATTGTGAAATATTTACGATTATAAATGAATACATAAACAGTTACGCACTCCATGATTTCCTTTTTAAAACCTGCGTAGTGAGAGACCAAATCTGTCGTTTCGATTCATGTGCTATTTCTGGAAATTGATAGAAATCGATCAAATCGATAAATTGATGTCCTGAAGAAAGAACAACAAATTAAAATTCACCAATCTTATGTTCGGTCCTATGAAAATATGTCAATTATTTTTTTAAGATATGGGACTATTGTAATGAATTATATTTTTCCATAAATCGAATAATATGCATTTTATTTGTGAAACAGATCAGCAGATCACATGTTATTAATGCACAAGTTATTTTTACAAAAGAGTTGAAAAAATTGTCACGATGAAGCTGGCAGTTGGCTAAGATCAGGCCTGCCTCTAGCCTGGCATGTTTTAACGTTTTTAGGGTTCCCTACCCAAAGGGTAAAAACGGGACGGGACCGGGACTTCGCTGTCCGTCCGTCCGTCCGTCCGTCCGTCTGTCACCAGGCTGTATCTCAACTCAAGAACGGTGATAGCTAGACGGTTGAAATTTTCACAGACGATGTATTTCTATTGCCGCTATAACAAAACATACTAAAAATAAAATAAAATAAATATTTAAGGGGGGCTCCCATACAACAAACAGGATTGGTTGCGTTAACTTTGCACCTCATTTGTATGGGGCGATGTACATACCAGGTGCAAACTTAACTTAACCACTTAAGGATGGAAAGAGTTTGTACGGAACCCTCGGTGCGCGAGTCTGACTCGCACTTGACCGGTTTTTTAAAACATCATTTTAATGTGTTTTTTTACAGTATTAATTTATTCTTCGTTCCCCAAAAACTTCTTATCGATAAAGTAGTTATTTTCTGTAACACTACCGGATTTCCATATTCTAGCGGCGGCGGTTCGACGCCGCAACGGGTCTCTAGTTTTCATTTATTGTCTGAATCATTAAGAAGTAATTTTATTGCAGCAATGTTTGGAATAAAGAGGCTTTATTATTATTTATTATTATTATTATTTATTATTATTATTATAACAACTGTGCGACACTTTCTCGCGCGAGAAATATTACCTATCTCTTTCTTGGCTGCACTGTGACTAAGTGACGGGCGATCACATGTCGCGTGACAAGAGTCGTGAAACGTAGTTGTTCACACTCACTACACTTGTCACTTGTTACCTTTTGTATTGAAACTGCACTGTCACTTTAACTTATACTCGTTTAATCAATAGATTGACAGACCTTATATATATTCTGTGTAAAAACAACGATAGCGTGATTCAGCGATGTAGCACCGCCATCTAGCGGATCATTAGAACCCTAAACAAAATGCCTATGTTAAACATTACCGGCCCCCAAGGACGACTTGTCCTTTACAAACAGCTAAAAACCTTAAAAATACTAAACAAAACTACTAAGTGGGATACCGGTTTAACGCTAATTTGGAATCAATGTGTTAAACATCTTAATACGTCGTGAATTAACTAACGTGGTGTCATGTAAACTGCCAATTAACAAGTAATTCAGGCATTTAAGGAACGGTGTGAAACCAATACGACACGTGACTTTGTGTCAAAGGGCTATAAGTGTTTTGGTGACAAAACATATTAAATACTAGTGTTTAGAAACCAGTGACTTTTCATAGCATTTACAATTTTTAAATACCAACAAAAGTCGAGGGATGTTATTGAATTATCATCAATAATAATCAAGTGAAGCTCATTATCTTTAGCTTTACACCGCATTACTAATCTCACCATATGAACTATACCAACATAAACTAATTTTATAAGCTAGACAACGTGAACAAGTAGGTGAATCTCACCTCACATCACTCCTGTTTAACAAACCAGCTTGATACGCAGCTGATTTAGTACAGCGTCTTGTAAGTATAATTTGTGAATTACCTCTGGATTCTAATTTTATGCCTGGTTTGTCAGATGCGAATAAGTGAAAGTTATCAAAGTTACATTAACGTTTATATAACAAATACGTGAATTCGCAATATCAATACGTGACAACTCGTAAATAGACCACGACTGCATAAAATAAACTGGGTGTATCGCTGAACCCATGAATTTCCAACCTCTCATTGCCGTTCAATTTTGTACGAACCCAAAGTTCCAGATTCTCGTTTGGTTAGTTTCTATAACCAGACCACCATTCTGAGGCAATTTCAAGACGAAATTCATCAGGCCAATACACAAAACTTAACCACAGTTTTTGTAAAAGTATCATTGCAGTGACAATCACAGATTCTAAAAAACCTAAATCACACACTCTAGCAATATCCGACAGTACTGACGTTTTAGTGGAGCGTTCTGTGGGTACCGAGATTACCAACTTAACTTCAAAGATATCACGATGTGAGTTCCATCTAATTTCTAAAGTCGACATAGTATTATCAAGCATGATATCAACAGCTTCTTTTTGTGTTCTTTCCGCGATAGGAATGATCTTAGAAACGTCAGGACTGTTGGTTGCCCATTTGTGCATCTCAAATTTATCTTTAGACATTACTTGTGTTACAGGTTTCTGTATATTCATAGCCTCTTCTTCGTCATTCGCACCTGTGAGCAAATCCTCCATACGGAAGTCATTGCTAACGATGTCCACTAAATTCGGGAATTCGCTTTTCTCGTGTTGTGCAAGTTGCGTCGGTGTGCGAATGGCGAGGAATGACCCGCAAGCAGTACCGTACGTGACAGTCAATAAACGTTTCTCAACGATGTTGTCTTGAGGTGAAGAACGCCACAGTATGCGCTGATAATTGACGTCTTCCTTGGCGACGAGTATTTGGCGATACATCTGTTTCACGTCAGCGAGTAAACAAATCTTATGTGTACGCCATCGAGTAATAAGATCACGCGGATCTTGCAACAGTGGTGGGCCAACAAGCAATTCATCATTAAGTGACGAGCCATCTGACGGGCGTGCAGTTCCATCAAAAACTACTCGTAATTTAGTCGTAGTGATAGCTTCTCGAATAACCGCGTGATGTGGAAGATAGTATACTTTGTGAGTTGGCTTATGTTGTGGGTCTACATCTTCCATGTGATCAAACTCCTGATACTGATCAATGAAGTTTGTATAATCCTTTTGAAATTCTGGTTTGTGTGCGAATCTTCTTTCCATGTGCTTAAGTCTCTGTAGTGCGATGGGTCGTGAATCACCCAACTTCTCCTCGTGTCCATCTTTGAAGGGTAATCGTACGACGTAACGACCATCTTCTTGTCTATAGTGGGTTTCTTTATAGTGCTCTTCACATTGTTTATCAAAAAGCGTCATCGGTTTCTCGTGTGGTGTGTACTCTTCAGTCTCCCAGAATTTGCGCAAGAGCTGATCTACCTCTATGTGTGCGTGGTGTACTCTAACATTGTGAGGTGGTAGATCACTCGATGGATTAGTAGCTCCAGTCACTAACCATCCCAATCTGGAATTTTGTGCCATAAGAGTGTCAAATTTGTGCATTCCTTGCAGCAAAATACATGCGTAGACATCGGCCCCCAGCAGGACGTCTATGGGTCCTGGACGGTGCATGTGAGGATCTGCTAACTTTAACTGAGACAAGGCAGGCCATTGTGTGATGTCAAACTCTTTAGTGGGTAACGATGGTGTCAACTTCGAAAGTACGTGAGCGTTAACTTGCATTATGTGGTGAGTGTCAATTGGTGAATAGATGTCTAAGTTAACGACGTGTAGTGCCTGTACAGAGCGACTTCCGATGCCTGTGACATTAACTGACTGAGATGTCTTCTTCAGTCGTAGCAACTGAACTGCTGACTCCGTAATGAAGGTCGCTTGTGAACCTTGATCAACCAGGGCTCTTAGGTACACGAGAGAACCAGTACAATCCATCACACCAATCATAGCTGTAGCCAGAATAACTTGGTTGTCACTTATCGAAACCTTCAGACTTGTGAGTTGCGTATTTTGTGTGTCATCAGGTTCTGTGGGTGCGCTTTCTGCGATAAGTGGCTTAGCTGTTATGCTTTCATAGTGTAGAAGCGTGTGATGTTTCCGATTGCAGGTCTTACACGATGTGGTTTGTCTGCAGTTCCGAATCGAGTGTCCTTTGACAAGGCAGTTGAAGCATAAGTTATTGTTCTTCACAAACTCTTTGCGTTGTTCAATATCTAGTTGTGCGAACTCAGTGCAGTGACAGATGTAGTGGTGTTGTTTACAGTAGGTGCATTCCGTATCAACTTCAGTGGTAAATGATTTCACATTCTTCATATTAGGTGCAGTTACTTGTGGTTGGTATGTGAGATCTCTTCTCTCTCTCTTTTGTGTTGATAGCATCTCCATAGCTCTGAATCGTCCTTCTAAAAATGACGTGAGGCTCTTATAAGTGGGTAACTCAATAGAAGATCCGAGTGATTGCTCCCAAGCTTTGTGCGTGTCATAATCTAACTTCGATACTACTGTGTGCACGATAATAGGATCCCAAGTAGTCGTTACTATTTTTAAACTTGCGAGACTGCTGAGACACTGGTTGGTAGTATCAAGAAGATCCTTGATTCCTTTGGGGCATTCGTATGTGAGTTTCTTTTGCGTCAGTAGACGATTCAAAATGGTGTTCGCTATGACTCTGTCATTACTGTATCGACTGACTAAAGCATTCCAAGCTTTACCATAATTGGCAGCAGTAATCTCAAAATGTCGAACTAGTTGTTCCGCTTCACCTTTCAAACTCGATCTCAAATAATGGTGCTTCTGTATATCGCTCAATCCCGTCTCATTATGGATCAGTGATAGAAACAAATCTTTGAAGTGCATCCATTGTAGATAATCACCAGAGAATGAGGGAATATTAATCGGTGGTAGTTTGCTTTGCGCGATTATTTGAGGTGCGGGAGCGGCAACATTTGGTTTTTGGATACATTCTAACTGCTCCAATAAACTAGTCTTAAAATCCATGTAGAGATCTTCGACATTGTTGTAAAGTTCCTTCAGTTCCTTTCTGTCATCAGTTGTGGTTGTGGTTTTCAATATTTCTCGGTGTTCAAAAAGGAATTGCGACCAGTACTCCTCAAGAGATTGTATTCGTGTATTTAAATAACTTTCCGTGTATCGTGATGTCGAAGTCTTCTTGTGATTAGTGATAATTCTTTTAATTTGGCTAAAAAGCTCTTCTTGTGACGTAATATTCGACATATTGTATCTATAAGTTCATTTCCGAATAGTAAATTTCAAAGTCTTTTTCGTATGAAAATATTCTAAGTCCAAAATAACACAAATTTTCTAAGTCTTTTTTTACGCAAATTATTCTAAGTCCAAGAATCGAACGAAATTCTTCTAAGTTAATTTTCAACGGAATTTTTCTAAGTCTTTGACAAGTAAACAAACCGCGAAAATTACTAAGTCTTTGACACTTCACAAACCGCGTATAAACTCTATGTGTTTGACACTTCACTTTTTTTCCAATGTCACTGTACTCACGATTATCCAATGCTCGAAGGACCAATGTTCACACTCACTACACTTGTCACTTGTTACCTTTTGTATTGAAACTGCACTGTCACTTTAACTTATACTCGTTTAATCAATAGATTGACAGACCTTATATATATTCTGTGTAAAAACAACGATAGCGTGATTCAGCGATGTAGCACCGCCATCTAGCGGATCATTAGAACCCTAAACAAAATACCTATGTTAAACAGTAGTTGTGCTAGTTGGACTGGTAAACTCAAAGTAATGATATAATTTATTCACGGTTACTTATTAACGTTTAACTTTGCTATAGGTGAAGAACCTGATGTCAAATCTGAGGTAGCGGACGACGATGGACCGAGTGACAACTCGTTAGGTGAGTACACATAGAGTTGTCTAGCAGGTACTTAACGTTTATCAGCTGTTTAACAGTAGTGTTATTGCTTCAGGCGAGCCGGAGACGGCGCGCGACGCGGCGAGCGACGAGGACCCGATATCACGTGAGTCACGTGAGTCACACGGTCACACCCATACCTCGGGACTTAAGAGCACGAATACTTTTTGTACAAGAGTAGAGTTAAATAGACCGTTCAATGCAAGCAGTGGCGTGCACCTCATAAAGACAAAAAGACACTGTCTACCCTAGTTGATTACAGAAACGAAATATATTATTTATTGTTACAAACATTACCTTTTTATAAAATTATGAAACAAATACACAATATTATCAATTCGCGATCCGTGCCATCTATCGAGTCGGTGCACCAAAATTAAGTACGATTGGTTGATCCCGTGGGACATTGACTCGAATTTCCATTAAGCGGCACTAGCGCCGCTGCGCGCCTGCGGTAAAGACAGGCGATTTTCTGTCTAAGTTTATATTTGTGTGCCTCGTGCTTACACAGACCGCGTGTGGTGTGCGTTCTTATAAAAATATTGCACACAATAACAAAACTCACGCACACAAATGCAGAAGTAAGACATTGTTTCATGTCTTTTACTTCCTTACGGAAGTAGCATGTTTGCGACCCGCGACGCGACTTGGCGAACATTCGGTGCGAGCGAGGCGCGAATACCGTGACTCCGATGTTAAGTGAACAATTCCGAACGGGTAGCCTGTCTCGCTCTCTCCTCAGCAATTATTCATAGCTTCGAACTTCCGATGTTGACTATGTAACGAATTTAAAAAGGCGCTTTTTTATATCTGTAATTAGCGCAAAAACAGTACTATTTAAGTTTGTCGTATTTTTTTTTACCTTTATTCTGTTTTTGCATACTTGGACGCCATTATTGTTTGTTTTGATTACGAGGGCGAATCAAAAAGTTCTTAGAACAGCATGGTGGTAAAACCTTTTTAAATGTAGTTTATTTTTATTTTATTTTAGCTATCCTTACGACATAATATGACGACAATTTTTTTTTGATTACGTATACCAATAACACATAATTAATTATTTTGTGAAGCAAATCGCTCAAAATCTGTCATAATGGACAAAAATGAGTTACGTGCCGTGATTAAGTATTTGTGTTTGAAAAAAATGTCCACTAAGGAAATTCATTTGGATATTCAGCAGACTATAGGTACTAATGCTGTACCATATTCCACGGTTGCTTGCTGGGTTGCCGAATTTAATAGAGGTAGGCCCAAGTGTGAAGATGACCTTCGCTCCGGCCGGCCTTCCACCTCTGTCACTGATGACAACGTGGCGAGAATCAAAAAATTGGTATCAGAAGATAGAAGAATTAGCATCAAACAGTTAGCAGAGATCCTACACATTTCTTTTGACAGCGTGCAATCAATATTGACGGACGTTTTGGGGTTTAAAAAAGTTTCGCTAAGATGGGTTCCGCGAATGTTAACTGAGGTAAACAAAGAACAGCGTGCGGAGGTTTCGAAGCGGAATCTCGAAATCATCGAACGTGACCCGGATGCGTTTTATCGCCGATTTGTAACCCAGGACGAAACATGGCTCCACCATTTTGATCCCGAAGCAAAAAAACAAAGCATGTCCTGGAAACGACCATCTTCTTCAGCTGATAAAAAATTTCGAGATTTTCCGACGGCGGGCAAAATTAGGGAATCTATATTCTAGGATGCGGAAGGAATCCTGTTTATTGACTACCTGCCGAAAGGAAAAACTATTACAGGTCCCTATTATAAAGAATTAATCCCGAAAGTGCGGCAAGTGATCATAGAAAATCGCCGGGGAAAATGGTCTACAGGCGCACTGTTTCACCACGACAACGGCCCAGCTCATCGCTCACAATTGGCAATCACTGCGATCCGCCAAGCTGGCTTCAAGCTGTTCGACCACCCGCCATATTCTCCGGACTATGACTAGGAAATCATTTTCACATATTCCCGAAATTAAAAGCACATCCGCGGAATAAAATTCCGAGATGATAATGCCATAGTGGGTGCTGTAGAGGAGTTTTTCGAGTCCCAAGGAAAATCTTATTTTATGATGGAATAAAAAAAAAATTAAAACAGTACTTAAAGTGTATAGAATAACAAGGAGACAATGTAGAAAAATAAAAGAAAGAAAAACAATTTTCTTTTGTTTTTCACCCTTATTCTAAGAACTTTTTGATTTACCCTCGTATTACGTGTGATAGTGGGTGACTGGTAAATAAGTGAATAAAAGTTTTTAGTGTATTCTTAAAAGTTGTCTGAAATTGGATAATTTTAATTAAATAAACTTTAAATAACTATGATAATTGTGGTGGTGTGTGTGTACAAAAAATTATAAATGATTCGTTTTCGAAACTTTCCTTTTGCGATAAAAAAACGATTAATTGGAAATACTTAGTACAAATTAAAGGTAAAGTACATAGGAAATTTAGTGAAAAGCCGTGTGATACGTATTATTGGCTAACAGGTTGCTCACACAGCAGTCGATTGTTTTGTTTTCCGTGTTTATTGTTTCCGCTAGTCAGTTAATAGAGGAAATTATTTAGAGATGGTCGATTTGCTTGGTATTTGAGGTGGCAAATTAAAATCAACATCAGTAAATCGATAAAACTAAGAAATAAAAACTGTCCCGCAGTATTTTTGTTAAGTTATTAGTATCTCAAAATTTTGTGTCTACCCTATCGTAAAACTCTGTGCACGCCACTGAATGCAAGGACTGGTAAATACTTATGAGGGTTCAATTTTAGTTTTAAAAATAAAGAAATACATTTATTCCTGACGTGACCATAAAACAAATACAAACATAAAGTGTCAAAAATAATAAAATATAAAACAATAGGCAACTAAGTATAATATTATGGCTGCGCCACGATGCGGTTCCACACCACACGTCAAGCCGCACACAACGTCGGCTCGCAGCGCCCGCCCTCCCCACCCGCTACTCGTGACCTACACCTATGCTCGGCATACGCACCGCCCGGGATCACATTAGCTAATCATATAAATAACTTAAATTCCGTATTTAGTAATGTCATTTCGTCAGAATTAAACTCTTATTTTCTGATTGCCGGCGATTTTAATCTTCCTCACATACAGTGGTATAGCTATTCTCCTCCTGAGCACGCGCGGCGTGGCGCAATCGAGGTTCAGACAGCGGCTACCAATCTTGTTGAGGGGATGTATCTGTCATCTTTTGAGCAATATAATATCAATAAAAATTCAAGTAGTAATATTTTAGACCTGATATTCACAAATTTCCCAGTTTAAGTCGAAAAATCCAACTCTCCCCTTGTCAGCGCGGATCCCCATCACCCTCCTCTCGAAATAATTATTAGACATTTTTTCAATCAGACAATTTAGATTTCGGAAAGCTAACTACGATGCTATAAATGACAGTCTTGAAAGTGTGGATTAGCATTCATCTGTCTCTGCTGACTCTCTTGATAATGCACTTGATACATTTTACAATATCGTTAACAGTACAATAAATGACCATGTTCCTGTAGATACCCGCAGCAATAACAGCCGATATCCGATTTGGTATACGAGTAGTTTAATTAAAATAATTAAAGAAAAAGATAAAATGCATTGTAAATGGAAAAAGTATGGGAACCCATTAGATTATGATAGCTTTTCGCTTCTACGTAAAAGCCAAAAAAAATGGCGAGGGAACTGTTGGATCCAGTACATTGACTCGTTGCAAACTAATATTAAACATAACCCTAAGCAACTTTGGTCGTTTGTCAAAGCTCGTCGCGGTGGTTCTGCCTATCCGAAGTCTTTCGAATATCTGGACGAGACCCTAAGCAACAGTCAGGAAATCTGTGAGAGCTTGAATATATTTTTTAGCTCAGTATTTAGTAAACCACTCGATGTTTACCCTGAGACTTCACTTGCGCCGCTGTTCTGCGATAGTGATGAAATTATTTTCAGTATACACATATCACCTAAAGAAGTTATAAATTTATTGTTAAAATTAGATCCCAATGGTGGTGCAGGCAGCGATGGGATACCTCCCTTCTTCATCAAAGAGTGCGCTTACAGCTTAAGTTTGCCTCTTTCTTTGCTATCGCTCTTTAGCTGAAGGTTTCTTTCCTTTAAAATGGAAAGAAGCCCTAATCGTGCCCATTTACAAAAAAGGACCTAAAGCGAAGATAATTGTCTATCGTCCAATTTCAATTTTAAATCAATTCGGCAAAATTTTAAAAACTGGTTTATCAAATATTTGCAGCATTTTAAATAAAGGCATTCCACCTCAACAGCACGGTTTTTTACGGGGTCGGTCAACGGTTTCAAATCTAATCGAATTTACTAAGTTTGTCTTTCGAAGGATGGAGAGAGGGAAGCAGGTGGACGTGATTTATACGGATTTTGAAAAGGTTTGACCGTGTAGATCACGTCATCCTGCTTCGCAAACTGTATTGGCTGGGACTACGTGGTGATGTTTATCGCTGGATATCTTCATATGTAGTTAACAGGCGCCAGGCTGTTGTACTAGGCGGCTGTAGATCGGACTACGTAAACGTTCCCTCTGGTGTCCCCCAGGGCTCGCACATAGGACTTTTGCTGTATAATGCTTATTTATACGATATTTATACTGTATTTTGCAACTCTAACTTCCTAATGTACGCTGACGATAAAAAAGTTTTTCTTGACAATTAACCAGGAGAGTGACTGCGACAAAATTCAGGCTGATTTGGATCGATTATCTATCGATGGGCAATATTTTATTTGAATAATCATTCGAATAAAAAATAATCCGCGATATTTTCATTTGCGAATAATTTATTCGCGGATGATTTCATTCGCGAATGATTTATTCGCGGATGTTTTATCTGCGAATAAATCATTCGACCGCTTTACAAATGACGAATGATTTATTCGTTATTTTTATTCGAATAAATTCACGAACTAAGAATCGAACTGAACTAGGTATCTAAACATCTAAAATATTTATTGACTGAGCGAGCGAAGTGTCTCCGTTTCAGCTTGGTGAAAATATCGTTGTCGCCTAGAAGTCGCATTTCTCAACCGATTTTTTTTATAGCCTGTTATTCGTCCCACCATCTCCTTTTCGGTCTGCTTCTGTTCCGGTACCCATTTTGTGGAATGTTTTTGTGGTGCACTTTTCCGGATGCATGCGGCATACATGTCCAGCCCAGTCCCATTACAGTTTTGCGGTCATGAGACCCACATCTACTATACCAGTTTTGGAGCGTAGTTTCGGGTTTCTAATTCGATGAGTCTTCCAAATTCCCAATCCCAACCGATTCTATTCAGTCTATTCAGTTTAATTTTTTTTTTTTCAAAATTGTGGGAATATGGAAGTGTAAAACGTAAAACAACCACACATTTTAAGAATTAAAAAATTATATAAAGTGATTTGACCTCCACTTGCATTGGTGTTAAGTTTAAACTAATTTCATTACTTTATTTTCACCAACAACTAATATAATATCGATTCAGAATTTAATCTATACCTACAAGATAGCAGATACGTGGCGTACATCGCACCTGATTCCCACCTGTTTGCCCACTTCGGACGGATGATGGATCGAAATCTACCTCGGCATGCCCTGCGCTTTTGTTTGCCATTGCTGGATACATCTGTTCAGACATTTAAATTATCGTTTCAAAAAATGGGATCGAAACTACAAGTCCATGTGCAGCCGCCACCACTTACTGAGCCTGG